>JADWOT020000001.1:7327585-7604585 GCA_036345935.2 Taenia hydatigena | reverse complement strand
TGTTGACTAACTTGATGTGGAAAATGTCGGATCCCTATCCGAAGCTGGACTGCAAACCAGTGACTGCATCACTCGTGTCATAGTAGTATCAAAGGTAATTCAGACGGTGCATGCTTGACCAATTTCCCAACAAAGTGCAGTACTATAAATGTCATTAGCGAGAGAAGTGTGTGTAACTCAAAAAGTTAACTGGTCGTCATTTCTGACACAAAAGTAAAAGAGTATTCTTGGATAAAACGGAGAAGACTTGTAAATTTGGCAGAAAAAGTAAAAAAGAAGTGATATAGGCATAAGATTTTAGGATAACACCAGACAAATGTCAAAAAAGCTAAAGTGCTTCGTGATTTTGGGCAGTGGTTAAGACAGCAAAAAAGAAGAGAGAAGCAACAGAGTATGCAGTTCGCAAGGAAAGTTGTGAGTTGAATGGTGATTAGTAGAGGGATGTGGACGTCAGCGATAGCCTTGCGCGCAAGTCCGTGGGTTTGGTACCCCACTGGGGTTGTGCTGCCTGGATCTGGGTTAGCACACACGCGTAAGTGACAGAAGTGGAACGCTCGGAATCGCTGACTCACTTTGTTACGATTCAAACAGCTGCACCTTACTTTAGTCTGCCCTGCTGCTCTTTATTCTTCAACACTCCTCTCCGCATATTTGTGCTGGTTCGTACAGTCGAGTCTATCCCATTTTATTACATCCCTTCGCACTGGTCTTGATTGCAGACCATTGCGCGCATATATTACTGCATTGAATGAGGTAACATTAAAGGATGAGGCATTGACGTTGGTGGTGGAGATGGATGCTGTGTTCATGGAGCTGTCGGCGGCCGCATCAACAAGTGAATGAGTGCAAGCGCGTTGAAGCGTATTTGTGGAAGGCGGCTGTTTAGTTTGCATTCGCAAATGCATCGTCAATTACCTGAAGTCCTACAAGGTGAGCCGCGAAATTGGTACAAATCAATGTACGGAAATGGAAAACGTTGCATATATACGTCACTTTAGTATAAATGTGCATTTTCTGGTCCTATTTCTGCACGTATGGATCCCTAACTTATGTCATCCCTCTACCTTGTAATCTAAGTGCTTAGATTTGGATCGTCATAGCGAAATCAAGTTCCTTTAGGCTAGTTTGCGTTCGCGCATTTATGGCTACATTTTTTAATTATTAAAATCCTGCAATGCGTGCTTGGAGATTTGAAGTCCTACTGCAGACAAACTTTCCCATCTTAGTGGTATCCATCTTTGCACATTCGTAAGTGGCACTAATTGAGCGATTATAGTGCTTTCGGCAGACACAACATCACGAAGCTTCTATACAAGTGGTTATTTTGCTTACAGCTTCTAAGAAATCCGTCCGTCGTTGCATAAATTGCATGACCAAGCCCAATTGACGATTAGAATTTGCTCAGTCACTTCGCTATCACATCCCATTTTGTGCCCCCTTTTCTATGCTACCGTAGCTGACTCGCCAACCTTCTTCCACTTATCCATAGCTTCATTCCTCTCTTCAGTCAATGTCGCATGCACTCATTCATCCCAGTATGTGTGCGTGTCTACAAGTCCAACCACATAATATTTTAATTAACATTTTTTATCCTTTTCTGATTCCCTTTTCTTCCTAGCTTTTGGGGTCTCTTTCCTTTTCTCTCCATGCCTTACTTTGCGTTCCTTGTTGCAGTTGTCCATGCACATGCGAATGCAATCAGCGAGGCTGCATTGTACACTAAATCAACTCGGGTGCATTTATTAGGCTTCGTTTGACACTGTCGAGCCCGTCTTGATCCCAGTGTCTACTACTGTCTCCAACATCACTGCTTTTTCCTAGGCGTTAAGTGTTTTTAAACAGTGATTTACATCTTATTCTTAGTAGCAGTTTTGATTGCACAAATGAGAAGAGGTGTCACGTGGTGGCATCATTGAGGCACCTAAAATGACCTCAATGAGTGCGCTCAGATGGTGTTTTTAGATTACCAACCACCCAAAGCCAAGTCGTGGAACACGAACGGGAGGCGGTCCAAGTCTCCAACCCATCAACAGCCCCCATACCCCCAACAAATCTCGGTACGTCAAAAGATGCAAAAGCGTACGAATGCCAATTGAATATCGAAATAAACTCAAACTATGGGGTTAGCACTCTACTGTTCCCGATTATTCAGATGTTATGTGTGGTAGTAATTATTGAGGTTGTTTCCAATGCTGGCGGTCTGGAAAATCTTCAAACTGGCCTCGAGTGGTTCACCATTCCGTATGTACCTCATTTTCTTTCATATGACCAGCAGATGCGTGAAACTACTATATGTGTCACATCCCATGGTCCAGATGCTCGTAAGCAAATTGTGGAATATCTGCTCAACGTTATGTAAAAGGTATTTGTGGCATCTTCAATAGCCATTCAAGGTAGGGATGAATAGGCCCTCAAGCCGATGCAACAAATCCTCGAGACAACCATTTTGTCAGGAACTAGAATGTTAGGAATTTCGGTTGGCGCTCTTCACTAAACGCTTCTAATTGACAGAGTAAGGGAATGGGATACCTGCCTATGGAATTTGAGGCAGCGCTGATGACAAATAAGACAATAAACTGCGTATAACTATGCGAGTACCGTATTTCTTTTAAAAACTGCAATTTTTGAAACAATAGCAAAGGGTTGTCATGTGAGGTAGAATAAGGCGGAGGAAGTAAAGCGAAGAAAATTTTCGTGATATTCTACAATGGCTGACAAATGCAGAACTGCCGAGATTCTGCCTTCTTCTACCGGTGATTAACTACAACACCAATAACAACAAAACAGTTTTGACAAATGATCCGTGTGCGCAGTTGTCGATCTGGTCGGAATTGTTGCCTAATTAATCACTGCAATAGAGATGTGTCAAATGTGTGAATCTGTCACGGCTGTCTATTTGTCATTTCATTCATACGTCAGATCAGCATAAATTGTAACCCTGGGTGTCGTTTGTTAGACCAGCAATTCTGCAAAGCGTGTGCCCTTGCCTTAGGACAGACCGACATTTCATTCTGGAACTGCGGTCTAATGTGGCTGTGTCCGCAATGCTGCTTAAAACGAGTCGCTTCAAAATGGGAGGAAAATCACTAGTCAAAGCTGCCCTGCTAAACCTTACTGACCGCCTCCGGTGTAACTATAAGGAGAAGATATCATGAATTCAAATAGCCAAATCAGCCTACAGTGGAAGTGTAATTTGCAGTTTAGCAGGAATGATTGTAATCGTGATTTGACCCAAGCCTATTTCGCGTCTATGTGTTACACATTCTGCTCAGTGGAAGTTGCCTTAAAAGCAGACGAAGTTATTTTGACATTAGCTACACTGTACACCAGGGACGAACCGGTCAAAGCCAGACGTGGACTAATCCGCATTCTCTTGTCCATGCTAGCGATTCCCATGCATAATTTTGCATATCCAATTAAAAATGGTAGATAAATGTCAATTTTAGCAAATTAATAATTTTACCAATCTGCTACATAAAACGAATCGGATGAATTTAAAAGTGTAAATGGTGGGTTGCTGAAGAACAGCTGCGCCATCAGGATCCAAGTAAAAGCTGCCAAAATGCACATGAATCGTGCAAAGAACGAAGATGGGTACGTTATCAGTGTTTGGAAAAGGCGAGTTCGAGTGTTTCATTCGTCAACACTTCTCCTCATCAGTATTAAATTACTCACTCGACTTGTCTCAGTAACGGTTACCACTTCTGCTTTTATCGTCGACATAAATCCATTCAATTTCCTCCAGTTTGGACACAGACAACTCATCGATCACTGATTACAGAAGGCCTTATAATGCGAATCCATGTATTTAATCGTGCATACAACTTTCTTGTGAAAACTATTCCTATGTAAATAATTGTCATCAAACTTTTTATCCTTAAAATCTAGAGGCGAGAGCGAAAAATCAAAAATTGTTACCACTCTTGTAGAACCGCGATTTCATATATTCGGGATGCACCACGGGAATCAAAGATGATGAAGATGTTCGACTGCCTGACACTTCTGATTGCTGTGGATGGGAGCAGGGTGTACGGACCTCTCACCACGCTTAACTACCTCATTGAAGATGCTGATGTGGCTTTCAGTTTGGAATTCTAAGCACATTTATTACCCTCTCACTTCTGGCCTCAGATTCTCGCTGTCGCAAGGTGAACATCTCACCTAATTGTTTAGTCCAAATCAGCCCTAGGTGTGCTATGACACTTACCAGCCTGGTATTAGTGTTTTAATCCGTGTCCTGAGGGATGGGGTAAGTAATGGGATAGGTAAAGTGGGAAAGCTTGTATGCCACCTGCGTGAAAGCCAGAAGGCAAAGGACACACAGAGTAGTGTAATTACTCATGCAATAATTCAGAACAATGCGCTTGAAGGGAAGGCAATCTGAACTCATGTTCGGATGGTTCGGGTGAAGACATCTGAAGTATTATATTTCAACACACTTTAATTCGCAGTGCGTTTTTATCCCAATTTCCGAGTAATTATTGCTTTATTGTGATGAATTTTGTACTTATTGTATGAAAAGCTGATAGTTACCTTCATTTTTACCCATTTGTGCGTCAACGACCAACCTCAGCATTCACACCTTTACTTGCCGGAAATGAGTAGGAGGTGACTATAAGACTGCAATGCACAATAGTTTTAGCGGCCAACAATTCTTTTACAAACTAAACCACCCATTGGGTTCATTGATGCGCAAATCACAGACGATTTGAAGCAACTTTTCTAGCCAAGCAATCTCCCAAATACAATGCCATGTGTGACCTCAGACATTATTGCTTTAACATTGAAGGAGGATTTGTAAGCAAACGCGCTACTGAGGCATCGTAGCAGTCACATTTCATCGTAGTCGTACAATATCATAATTTTGATACAATCATCATATCTTTTCATTCTTTTGAGACAGTTACTATTTCAAGTCTCACATAAAGGCAGACGCAAATTAACCCATAGCTTTGGTTAAATTTCGGTTCGCCTTAATAATTCTAAAGCAGAATGTCATTGACAATCCGAAGTACTTTAGTGGTAGTGGAAGAGACGGAGAGAATAACTCAACTATTAATTGCTCTGTGATAAGATATCGAACTCACTGCTTAGACATTGACTTGCCACATAAGTGTTAAGGCTCATTTTCATGCGAGCCATTTGGGCGCAATCCAAAGCTCACCATTTCGTGGTGACAGAGAATTTGGACAGATGGTGGGATATCTGAGCTGCCCGACATGGACCAGCGTTTGTCCCAGGAATATACAATGGAGTCAAGCGGTGGCTGATGCGTTTCCTTAAGCAAAATCTTTCTCAAAATGTGTGATCGTAAAATGTTTTTATTTGTAAGTGAATCGAGCTGTGGTCATTGTTCCTGGAGTTGATTAATCTTCTAAGCTATTGCGTGACAACATTTTGTGCACTGATCAGATATTCGAGGCGAGGTGCTTTACGCCCCAGTCAAAAGTCCACGCGAATGACCACTCGACACCACGGCCTGTAAAATCACTGATAGGCATGGCATTGTCAATTCATTGTTAATCTTATCATTGTTTGGAGATGTTCAAGCAAAAGCACGAGGGTAAGGATTTGACAACCAGCAAGAATGCCATTAGCCGTCTGAGATGGGCATGTGAGAAGGCAAAGAAGACGTTGAGATCTTCCAAGCACGCGAACATAGATGTAGACGCCTTATTTGAAGGCATTGATTTTAGTACAATTCTCACACGGACCGTTTTGAGCATTTGTGATCAGATCTCTTTCAGAGGACTCTGGATCCGGTGAAACAAGCATTAAATGATGCAGAGTTGGAAAAGGATGATGTTAGCGGGACATTGATGGTAGGCGGATCGACGCCTATTCCGAAGGTGCAACAGTTGTTGCAGAAGTTTTTCAATGGTAAGCAGTTGAACAATTCCATAAATCCAGACGAGGCAGTGGCATACGGTGCGGAGCTGATGGCGTCCAATCTGGCTGATGACAATTCGGAGAAGGTACAGAATTTGGTATTACTGGAGGTGGTCCCACTCCCACTGGGTGTGGAGACAGCAGGTGGTGTGATGACGACGTTGATAGAGCGCAATGCAAAAATCCCGACAAAGAAGACCAAGAACTTCTCCACGTGTTCGGACAATCAATTGAGTGTGTTGGTGCATGTTACGAGGGTGAGCATGCAATGACGGGAGACAACAACTTGTTGGGCAAATTCGAGTTGTCAGGTATCCTACCGGCACCGCGTAGAGTACCTCAGATCGAGGTGTCCTTCGACACTGACGAAAATGACATTCTCAATGTGACGGCGGTGGACAAGTCGTCAGGGTAGCAGAACAGCATCACCACCACGAAGGAATAGGGCCTTCTGTCGGAGAAGGAGATACAACATATGGTGAATGATGCAGGTAAATTGAAGTTGGAGGATGAGAAAGAGAAGAGTAGGATGGCAATGAGAACCATTCTGGAAAACTTCGGCAAAGTATACTTACGAGGTGTGAGACGACTCTCAGGTGGATGGATTCCGAGCAACAGGCTACAAAGGAGAACTACGAGCTTATGCACAACAATTTGAAGACTCTGTACAACCCAATTATGTTGACGACGAACCTCGGTTAGTGAGCATGGAGATTCGACAACTGGGACGCACAACTTCGCACACTTGACCTTAGGAAACGAAGAGTAACAGTGACCCACTTAGCTACTACTCAACATTATTATCAATATTATTGTTTATTACTTATCAATATCCATCTTTACTTGCTTCGTTATTCATTCTCTCGTGACCCGCGCTTAGTCTGCTAGGAATCCGAAGCAGCTGCCTGCACGAATAACTTGTGCCCGAATGAGCAATTGTGCACACATTCTTTAATATCAAGCCAATTGTAAGTGCGTCATCAAACCTGATGGGATAATTTGACTAAAGACTAGGGTTTTTGGGAATAACTCTCTGCACCGAAGCCTAAAAACATATCAAAAATTGATCTGTTGCCAAATTTACATTTGTATCAAGTGTGGTTGGCTGCCGAGATCTTTAATGTGCCCTATCCGGAGCATCAGGAATGGGGTAAGAACTGGTTTCGCCAAGTATTTGCTCCTCGTAGAGTTAAAGAGGTTGATGAGGTGTTGAAGTTTGGCGGTATACAAATGCCACTTGACAAATTGAATTGAACCACTGTGCTGAATTCGGGATTGGGTAGGATACTTGTATGCAATTGCCACACTCAGACATTGCATGGGAAAATGTAAAATGCCAAGCGGAGTGTAAAGAAGCAGCTGGTGTTGCTTTAAATGTGGCCTTATTACTATGAATGTCCCATGTCGTTTGCAGCACTAACGTATTACTTATGCCGAATCGAGCCTTGTAGCTTCCAATAAAGTGGTAGACGTATGTGTCGAAATTAATGACGAACCTCGCATTGACACCTAGTGTGAAATAGGGAGGCTAAATCTATGAGAGATTTATTAAAGTCAACAAAGATGAGCTTTTAAAAGGACTTTTGATAAGGCAGCCTAACAGGGATTTGTGAGACGCATTGTTAGGACCGTTTGGATGTATGATTGCCTTTGAAGTCAAGTGGTTGCTTAGTGAAATCTCCTTCATTGAAAAGGCGCAACAACCTACCTAGCCATTCTGGACCAACTCCTTGTCTTTCCACGTCGCTTCTCGTCACTCTGATGCTCCTGCCGTCACCAAAGCCTCGCCGCCAGTTTGTGTGCTCCTTATAGGGGCATGCCGCAACAGCCAGTAATGGGATCATTTTACGTACTTCGACTCCTTGTGACCCAGTCTAATGTGATTCTTACAGCTGCGATCACGATACCGCACGTCATAGTGAGATTTGTGCAAACAAAGAGTAAAGCATGGCTTGAAGGTGTGTGAAGTTAGAATGCATTCATGCATACAACTTGATGTACTTTCATTAAAAAATTTCTTTGCCACATCTAACTTAAACAAATCTAGTCAACGAGTGATGAAACATAGAGGGGTTGCCATTAGGAATCACGAATGGATAGATTAGGCCAATCCTCTCTGTTAATTTGCTTTCGTTAGCCGCTGTCACATTAATCTGCAAATGTTTTAGATTGGTGGAGTTAACCAGCCTGAAATTCGTTGGGATGCGCAGTGTAAATACACAATGGACCGAATTAAAAAACCAGAAAAGATGAATGCACTTGGATGAGAGTAGATTGACCATTTGAGGGGGCGCGGAGGTATGACTAAAAATATCTAGTAGCAATGAACAATCATTTTTGGACACTCGCATAGCTGAAGCGTTTACCTCTCTAAATACATCAGCCTTAATGGAGGCATAGCAGAGAGCATATGTAGGAGCTCCTTCCTTCACTTGCTATGCTCTGTGGGATAACTACCTTCTTTACAAGTGATAATAAGTGCCTCTGATTGAAGTACTTATATGTGAATGTGTGGTAATGTGGCATTTATTTAAATTTACACACTAAATTGCTGGAACTCTTTAGCCCTGACAGCTTTGTCATTGGTTAAGGCTTCCTTCTCGGTTTGAGTTTGAGTTTGGTTATGGTATGATAAATACTACCGCTTTGTTTGTTTGAGCACATACAGCTAAAGAAAGCCAAAATAAGTGCACATCTAAATGAGATTACAGTCCTTAAACACATTATAATCACAGTAGCCACCGTGGTATAGACCATTGAGTGTTAATGCTACTAACGCTAAAACAATAAACTACAGAGCGCAATGAAGATTCCATGACGTCTTGCGCTTTGGAAACCCGGATTTTTACTCGATTTAATCATTTTCTTTACATTCGTGCACTTGTCATTTTCCATACAAATGATGCACCCACAGATTCAGCCTGCTTCACTTCATCGTCAATGCAGAAATTGCTCGACGCAAAGCTCGCACGTGGTGAGAATGTCGATTTTCTCGAGGCGGAGAGAAGCGAATTTGTGTCTGCGCTACCTGTGACAAAAGGAAGAATGGCATTGCCAAACAACTCATAAATGCCGTTTACAATTGTATTGGAACAACTTCGTTACACGACTTTGTTATCACGAATTTTTCGTCACGTAGCTTTGCATGCTACTGGAATTGGTGAGCAGCAGTGGTTACACTTTCGCGTGACATTGACGTAATGTTAATAGAATTGATTGAATTGGTTGGCTTAGCGACTGACCTGACATTTACTCGACTAAAGTAACACATAATGAGGAGAACATTGGAAAAGGCGTCAGAGCGCTAACGGTTCTCATAAGTTTGACACAACACTGGTAATGTTCTTCTCGATGTTTGCTTTTCCATGCCGGGTGACGCATTGGCTTTCAGAAGGGCTCTTCACTTCCTCTCAAACAAACTTTTGGCAGGTCGTAGCCGCTTATAATTAATGTTAGCGGACTCTTTCGCATTTCGCTAGATCCTTTTGTCAAAGAAAATGCATAACGTAAAGTACTGGGGCAAATAGCACAATTTAAATGGCATCAGAAAGAACCTCAATATGTTAGTTCATTGTGCTCTCGGAGTCACTAGCTCTGGCATCTCTATTTCTTCCTCCCTTCCTGACTTTTAACGATAAAAGACTTATGACTTTAACGTTGCGTTAATCTGGTTTTAGACTTCAACCTGATTTCATCAATTTGCCATCCTCCGTCTGACTGATGCGCTTGCTCTTAGTCGCTTAACATTTCTAGAAGATCCATCTTTCACGATTTGGACAATAGACAATCGATAAAGGAGTAAACAACGAGACACGTAAGTCTTCAGATTGACCACTCTGGTTTTGGCACTGCGACGGATAATGAAATGTGTGTTTTAAAGTCGAAAGAACAACGTTTAAACATTTTTTCTTACAAGAAAAGAGATATAAGGTAGCACTTAATGAGACACTAATTTGTGCAATTTGTCAAAGTCTAATGATAATGATCTTTGTTTATATGCCTTCCTCAAGTAATCAGCGTGCTGTAAACAAAGGGATTTGGTGCTGAAATCGTTCCATATGATAGGATCGCTACTGGCATAACATGGCCAAAATCCCTCTGATGTGTGAGCATCACGCCAATTTGCCTCACCTTGAGTCAAAGTTGTATTTGGGAGATGCCATTGAGACAAGGGTTTTGCGATACCACATTACACGATGTCAATATTTTAAAGGGAGAAATGAAGAATCACCGTCTAAAATGTGCCACGAAATGCTAAGGAGAATGTTACACAGAATCACTACTAAACGTATTGTGAATTTCTAAAAGTAATTAAGCTCTGGTGGATAATTCTCCTGTAAAAGTGACAATCATGAACGCATCCATACCTGCCCACTTGTCGCCCTTGCCATCTGAGTGTATCTCACTGCCAATTAGCCAGTCAAGACTCCACGCACCACACGAAGGAGCCTAGCAACCAAGCGTCAACACTTCTGGCTTCACTCCCAATCAGCTCACAATGGGCGGAGGGGCATGTCTAATTGGTCGGTGCGGCACCCACCTCAGATGACCTACGCATCCTCTTTCCATTTTCCAACATTGCTGACGATGAGGACATCTGCTCCTGGATTTAATAGGTCGGCTTAGCTATCATGTTTTCCACAGTGCCGTAGATAAGAAGGCAGGCGCTCATTCCCGACATGCAAGGCAGAGTAGTAGACAAGGAGCTACTAACCGCCATGGCTGTTGTAATATTCGCTGGAAGGCCATTCCCGCCGTAACTCTTTAAGCTGATTATCAAGGACAAACAGGCTTTTATGATCCTATGCCAGTTTTTAATAACTTTGGTCAACTCCTTGAAGGTAAATTGGCACCGAGGCTGCTTTGACTCCTCTAGTCTTGTGCTAAAGACCGCGAAGGCGGTAGTGGTTAATGTCAATGGCTGAGATGAGACGTTTTACGTATCCCGGGCCCTCTTTGCTAAAAGGTGGACCACACTGGCCTTACTAGATCCTTGTGCAGTTCCGTCAGGACGCAGAGCATACAACAGAGTAAATGCAGATTTACGAAATTCGAACATTTACATGTGTTAGTGAAAATCTTAAGGCCCTATTTTGGTTATTATTAGCCGCACACTTATGACGAACAGTAGTGCTCACCATCAATTCATTAAGCAATGCAATGCATGGTTTCAAAAGGAATCCGTTTTATCGTCTCGTACCCAGTTGTTAGCCACCTATTTCATCTTGGAATAAGTACTGCATGCACCTAACGTTGGTCACTTGTCAATCAGTCGGGCACATCTCACGCTTCCCCAATAAATAAGAAGAAAATTTAGCATTTAAACTATAGGAGAGGTTATTTTTTGGAAATACCACCATTTCCTCAGAGTCCTGCAACTGGGGGTGCGCATTCACTCTGTAGCACACAGTTGTTGATGCCCACAATGATATGTGGAATGATATAACAGTTTCACCATATGCAAATAATCAGTCTCTATGCATCCGGAAAGCACAGTAGACCAGATTCAATCACCTGGCTTGAAGAGGACTCGTATGGTATGTTTTTAACATCTACAATGACAAGTCCATTTCTTTGCACACGATTTCTTATGCATACACCTGTCTGTTTCCCGTCACTAACGTCAAGATTTACTTATTTGTTTTGGATTTTAAAACAAGGCGATAAAACAGGGATTGTAACAAACTCTCACGACTATGGTCAATTTTTTACAGATCGCAAAAGGGAGCGGAGTCTTGGTGGCGCTTGGTCAGTCACGTGAAAAAAATCGATCAACGTCTTGTAGCTTTGCAATAGTAGTTGGACAGTCTCTCTACCATCCGCAATGCAATAGAGGTCCTAGCCACCACTGTCAACAGAACTTACAATGCTACACCTTAAGGTTCTAGAACTATTTAGATTGACTGCTGCATCTTTTCTCATTAGTTCACCACTAGCGTCAGATTGACGTTCCTCCTTATGCAGTGTCGGCTGATTTCTTCATGATGCTGCTACTGAGCACTATATTAGTAGCGAGGATATTCTGCTATAGAGTCAAGTAGCAAGATGTCGGCAGCACTGTGTTGGTGGCGCCGAGGGAGGAACTGTAAATGTGCGCATGCTTGCGCAAGTACGTAAGTTGATGATCAATGGACAGTAGTGGAAAGCACATAAGTGGACCTGGAGGCACATGAGATTGACAAGCTCGGTATTAAACTATCGAATTCGCTTATACCATCTGCATCGAAGATGCGAAATTGATCAGCTATTCACTGATTTCAATTATTAATATAATAGAATAGGCCATCCTAGGAAATCAGATCGAAAAAGACTCTAAATAACATTGAGATATTACGACATATAGACTAACGGATGGCTTGGATGTTGCATTAGCACTGTGGTGAGACAGGAATGGTAGGACGGGATGGTTGTCGTTGTCAACACATCACATCAATAGGAGGCAGTATTATGGCCCATGGATATAAAGTCGTGGAACTCGCTTGTACTCTTGCTGCTTAAGGCAATTCCGACTGTTGGCAGACGCAGCTTGCTAGTGGTTCCATCCTCACCAGTAATGTTCACGAAGTTGATCGAGAAAGATTAGAGGAGCTACGATGGTCTGCATGATTGTGAACTGGCTAACCGCAATCATGTCCACGGAAGGGATGGACCTGATCACTGGTTGTAGATCACTAATGCAAGCCAAAGACCTTTGCAATCTCATTTTTCTTGGCGCTGCTTACCTTTTGACTACTTAATTACGAAATCAGAAGGGGGATATTCATTCCACCTACACAGTCAGTTTCTAAAGTAAAACAACTTAAATTCACTGAAGTTTGTGCAGGCTTCTAGAAAATGAGTAATGTGTGTGCAGTGAATGGGAAGAGAAGTGCAGATATGTGAGGTGTCAAGTGAAGGGCTAGGGAAGGAGAAGCATTTGCGGACAAGGAGCACTTTTTACAGAATGCTGCAGAAGGCGAACACAAATGCAATAAGAAGTTATTTGTTGCTGAGACAGACTAGAGTGAAATCCGAGGATGGAACGAGAATCACCCGATCATTTGAGAGCACTAATTGAACTTAAACAGATGTTTACTTTGCCTTGATAGGACTGACGTCACGATTCTTCCCCATCTTGCGTTGCCTCCTATTAATAACGACCAGACCTAATTTGGTGCTGTGTAACTCGAGAACGGCCGCCAAGTCCCAATCCTAATTAAATTTGGATAAGAGCGGTAAAAATGAGTGCAGCTACGTGACCAAGCTCACCACACATCAGGAGGACCTCAATTGCCGAATTCTTCTAGCGATGCATCGCCCGCAACATAGGAAAAATCAATTATGGAAGACAATGAGTTACAGATTCCTATTTTCTCTCAGATCTGTTTCAAAAGAGATGAATAAGGCTAAATCGTTGTGATTGTGCTAACCCAGGATTCTTTGCCATGATAGACGTACTAAAATTCGGCCATAGAGATATAACTACCAGAATTGCAGCTGGCAAGCTTCTAGGCCACGTTAAAAGCCATCTCTGGCTTTGGTGTCTAATATTGGTAGCGTGTTTTGATGTTTGACCACCTATTCAGCATCAAGTTCACTGCGTATTTTGATAAGTGATAGAACACTTCAACCGAAACTGACCGACAATCCTAATGAGCCAACATCGCTCGATTCCCACACTCTCACCAGCGACAATACGACCTGGAGGCATGGACTATGGCAACATTTAGTTGATCTTCCATTCATCACTATTATTGTAAGTGTTGGTTTCGAGGTTTTATTCTTTCCGACCTAGTTGACCTTTTTCGGTTGGGTTGATAGTCGAGTAATTTCCATCTTTCTTGTGTGTGTAGTTTCCTTAGTAGCATGTTATTGACTCTGTTGTTTGAATTTGGGTGGGTTTGGATGAAACTTTTATAAAGTCACTCAAGTTAAGGTGTTCATTCCGTAGATAGTCGATCGCCCTTCCTGGTCGAGCACCGATCAGCCATGTGGCTTAAACAGGGATTGGCCTATTGGCAGTTTTTAATGCCATTGGCTTAGTTCGCAGATCGAAATCACTGACCGCGTAATTAATCAACATCGGACCTTGATTTTACGGTTCAACCTGGGTCGTCGCATATGATTGGCGATCTGATGTTGGGATAACGCCGCTGTCTATTGAGATTCTAATAAATAGTTTATTTATAACCATAACTCGTCAAGGCAGGTTGGAAGGGGATGACCATTGTCTTCACTGCCAGGCATCACTTTCTCCTTCGTTTGTACGCAGGACGTACCATGCTTCTGACGGTTAACAGTCACACTCTCGGTTGGGATGTAAAACATGGTCTTTCATAAAAAGCCGTCTTACTTTTGGCACTGTCTATTGCTCTTTAATAGTTCCACATTCAAAATTCCATCAAAAACTCAATTTAGGTTGCACTTGGGAATTCAGATGGCTCAATGGCCATGGAAGGAGGTTTGCTGCATCGCATTCTATTCTTTCATGGTCACAATTAAACATCAACTCATGATGAAGCAGAGCGAATGGTTTATTGGTTACTGAAGTACTACTCCTTATGCTTCATTCTAACCAGAGTGCAGAATGCGTAGCAAAATTTCAGCACTAACAACTGTTTTTGCATCAAAAGTCTACCTTCAGAATGGCCATACCATTTCTGTTGGAGACAGCAATTTACCAAAGAGAAATGCATTCAACTCTAGGAAATGGACGGGTTGGCTGTTATCTACTCTGTGTAAGATGCAACGGAGATGTTTAAAAAGTGGAATTTTGCATGCACATTTTGTAACGAGTGAATTGATGCTCTCCATTGCTTTTAGTTACAGACAATCAGATCCAAAAGACAGCGCAGAATTAGACGTGGAAAATTAAAATTCAGTAATATGGCTGTGTTAGTAAAAGAAAAAGTGACTTTAAAGCCTCTTTTAAGCATTTGAAAGGTAAAACCTAGTCGCTTTTCTTAGTTGCATCGACCAATTCTTCACGCGACTAATTTGGATTGTCGTTTTGCGTGGGTTTTCTTGTAATTGTGATTGCGCCCGAGTTTTTGGTTGGAGAAGCTTTAGTTGTGTAACAGTGGCGAGACTTCAGCAAATACTGAACACAACAAGGTCTAAATGACGTTTTTGAACTTGGATACCACTTGGGGCACATTTTGGCAACTTGAAGCGATTGTCAAGGCTTTTACCAGGAGAGGGCATTGGGATGGATTTCCATACGCGTTGGTCCTCTTCACTAAATGCTTGGTGCTTACAAGTTTTACATTTTCGCACAGAATTTGGAAGAACCTTAAGCGTTGTGTCTCCAATCTTTCCTTGGAGTGCTTTCGTTTAGCATCCACCACCTTGTTGCTGTTAAATTTTGAGGTGAAATGTCAGCTCTACTGATGCTCTGCTCAGTAGACGGCAAACAGAGCGACGTTTTAACAGCTGCAACAGGTACTGTTTTGGCGGAAACGCCATTACAAAAGAAGAGGTCAAGGAGAATGCTTTTCAGTCTACAAAATGGTAACAGTAATTCAAGATGAGTGTTTGCGCGAACGGAGTCGCAATGTTACATGCTTCCGCTTGCATTCTATCCAACTGCCGCTTAGTTACCATTGCGAATTGCATTTGATTTACTTGACAACAATAAGTCCGACCAAATAATTTGATAATTATTCATTTGAGCCACTAGTCAAAAATGATGTGACGAATATTATTCATAAGTGGATTCGAAGACTGCTTCCATGACTTCCTCCAGGCGCTGTGAGTCAAAAGTCTTGGTGTGTGTATGTGTACACCTAGTGCATAATGCAGATTAAAGAGAGCGAAGAACTTTACTTAGCACTGTAAAAATAATTTGCTAAATATGATGAGTGGTACGTTTGGAAGACTTATATCAAAGTTGCAGCATTGGTTCTTGGGATAAGGTGATCGTGTGCCCAACACGGACTTTAGCAGGAGCAGCACTAGTGTTGATGTCGCTGTTGGAGTGGATACGCGGACGGAGTCTGCTGACTCTTTGATGCAGTTGCCTAAGTGCGGAATATTATTCTTGTTAGATTGACCTTTGCTGGAGGTCTCCTTTGACGCGAGCGCTTCTGCTGGTACTATAAATGCCATCTGGCCTCTATCTTTCCCTTCCCTAATCGTTCTTACTCTAATTCAGGGACCGCACCATTTAGTAAACAAGTCACTGATAAAAACGCTAATGGATGAATCACTAGGACTTTGTCGGTCTGCGTCCTCGGATTGCAGTAGCAAGAAGATTATTTATTTTTCTAAAAAACACTTCTTATAATGTGAACATATGCATGCAAGTAATCACTACGCATATAAAGGTTAGAAAGGGCCTTATTTGATGGCATCATTTGGGCACCTAATTTAACCTTAATGAACACGTTTAGAAGGTGAATTCTGTGTTATTAACCATGAGGCTGCGTGAAGCCGAGTCACGAATCAGATCCATAGGACAGTTTTGATGCTCAGACCGTGATTTACAACCAAACGCTTAGAGCATCACCATAGGTTCAAAGGCTGCAAAAGAAAACTGCGCCACACAATGGGAGGGAATTAAAGGAAGTGGTGGTTGAGAATATAAAAAAATGAATAAGACTCATATTCATTCATTGCGGTTAACCAGGCGGTTGATCTGCATCACTTGAATCTAGTTATTAATTAATTCATTCCTCTCACCATTCATGTATGTGATTTTTTGTCCCGGTTACTGAGCCCTGTCGATCGACCGTCTGTTTAATGGGGTAATGAGGGTGCAACGAGGGTAGACCAGATGCTCCCATCGATTCATCGATCGATCAGCGCGAATGAGTCAGCAAAGGGGCGCATGCTGAGAGTGCACGCCATCGAGGTCTCGACCACCCATCCACTGGCCCATGCAGCAGAAGCTTTTCTACGATTACCTGTAGTCGTCACACCTCAGTGATGGACTGGCGCGACCTTTGAATTGAGGCACTAGAAGTGTCTAGTTGGAGCGGGGTGACATCCGAAATACCAGCAAAACCACTTAAGGAAAAGGAGACTTCTGGCAAAAGCAATTCAACATAAAATATTTTTTGCGGATACCGCAGAGCCGTCGAAGCAGAGTACGAGCAAATCTTCGCATTGAATTGCCACTAATGTATTGTGAATTGGACCCTTTGCTCGCACATTTTCCTTACTAAAATGTAAATCTCAAGCAAGCCGAACAATAATTAAAGATGGCACACACGTGTTGAAATCCATTTTGATATCTACTACGGAATGAAGGAGGCCTTGTCAATCGCTCCAAATTGCAGAGGTTAAGTTCATGCCCATCACGAGTTTGGTCCCACTACCACCACCTGGTCAGGGATTGGAGGCTACCTAATTAAAAAATATTTAAACTACTGGTGGTGGGGAGGAGACTAGCCGCATAGCCATACGTGGTTTCATCATCAATTGTTGTTTGATGTCTTACTAAACTGTTACACTTAGGTTTGGGTGTAGACCGCACACTAGCTAGGCACTCACTTTTAAAAGGAAGAAGAAGTTCGTTTGCAACGAAGGTGTTCACGTGTGGGCACAGCTGTGGTGAGGTGGTTATGGTGCCAATGGGATGTCCAATTCCAGCTATAGCAGACCACTTCTTTCTACGACGAAGGAGACATAACAAAGAGATATTAATGCTTCTATGCAAATGACTTTAAATAGAATTTGTAAGATTTCACATTACAAATGCAGCTAAGCCAATGTCGACCCTTCTTTGTTTAATTGTCGGTATCAAGAAGGGGCTTTATATCAACTCATCCGTACACCTTCCCCAAACAAACTCTACTACTGTTTCCACACCAAAAGCCAATTTTGAGAAAATCAAGTAGGTGGTGCATGTTACGGACACGAGAAGATGTTTGTCCATTATAAAGAGAACCCCATGCGCATTACCTCGACAGTACCACTTCAATGTTTGCACCTGTATCGCCGCCCCCTGTAGTAGCAGGCTACGTTTTTTAGATCTTGTGTGATGCAGTAGGTGCCAGATTAAAGAATCCGAAATACACTAACATGAAGATCGAGATTCTCAAATGAGCTAGCGAAACATTGTTTATTTAAATAGCTGTTTTGCGTACCATAAATATTGTGGTTTTTTAACTAGTTCATAAAACATCAAATTAAGGGAATCACAGAAGAGGAAGATGATGATATGTTGGGTGTGTGGTCCACCGTACCACCAACAGCAATGGCACAGCCGATCACATTGAGATTAGTTAGCGTCAAGCAAACAATCATTCAGAACTAACTAACTTAGAGAAGTGGTATTTTTGCACAAAATAAACGAGCACATGTCTCTCCTAAAGGAACACAGACGTTCAAAACCAAAGTGCCAACAGGAAGCACAAGAATCTGCCTCTCGATGAAGGCTATACCTATCATACAATGCTGGAAAGGAGTGTACCCAAGGTTTATTTACTCTTATCATCTAGATAAGTATGTTCTACGCTTAAAAATGAATGAAGCTACTAGCGTGGTCTAGAGGCCAGCCAACCCGACGAAGGTACAAGGACCATCCAAGTGACCGTAAACAAGACTTAGAGCTGGGCAGACAACAAATGTAAAATTCTTTTGCTAAGTATTTTATTGCTCTGTCAAATTGCAACGACATGTGGTCTGATTTGCACATAAACGCCTAGCCGAGTCCTTCATTGTCCACAGGCTGACTGTAGCACCCCAAGGCTCCCTTGAAGACAAAAAAGGAGGATACTAGGTTAGAATACATAAAATGAACAGACAGAAGGGAATCAGCGCTAGCATGGCTCGGGGGCCATATGGCAAACTCTGTCACCCTGACCGAAACACGTAGTCTAACCAAACAAAGTATTTCAATGACAGTATTCTCAATCCTCCGCACGTTATTCGCATAGGCTGCATTTGCAGGGATTTCTTCATTCGCCTCCCCACCTCTGCGTCTATGCCTAATACGAGAAAGTTAATTGTTCTGAGACACAATTACAGTCCTACGCAAAACGTGGATTAATGGCGTTTTGATAGCAAGCTGCTCGACGGTCATTGTCGGCGCTAAGAGATACGCCCTGTGTTCCTGCCACTCGCCTAAAAGATGCGGTTAAGGAAACGTGTGTAGTAATTTGTTTGTTTGAACTACCGGTTTCGGTCAGGACTACAGAGAGGTAGCCATATTGCCCTAGCTGCAAAAGCTAGCCTCTAGACTGTGCCAGTAGCTTGTTTCCTTCTGTCCGTTGGACATATATATATATATTCTACTCTAGCATTCTGCTTCTTTTGCCTTCAACCAAAAATTTACACGAAAATCAAATTATTAGTAATGAGAATCTAGAAAAGACTTGTATTTACTGACCTGCGCAATAAGAATTATTGGGACTAAAATCCTATTTAAAGCCCTGTGCAAGTGCCTTGATGAATTCTCGTCAGCAAAATTTCTACTTAGCATTTTGGCGTTGAATAATAGGCCTTTACATTGCAACATGCTAAGTTGAAAAAATATCGCTGTCAATTGCTTTGCTTTTTTAATGTCCAATACTCTGCCGTGTATTCAGCGGTCTATATGAAATGTCGGGTTCGGCGTGGTCGTTGCTGTGCCTGGTTTAAATTTGCGCCGGAGAGCTCGGGTATGTGAGTATGTATTTTGGGAATTTTTGACTTACTTTGTGCATACGCATAAGTAAACTTGTGATTTTGACATGCTTACGTTGATAGCGACTTTTGAGGCTTGCTGAATTCGTCGTTAGTGAAATGCTTGTGCTGAAATGCTTGAATTATGTCAACGTATTTGATTAAATGCTGGCGTGGAATTTTGCACCGGGATGGTTTGTGCTGTATTTGGCTGTGTCAAGTCTTTTTCAAATTATGACGAAATGTGGGCGATCAGATTTTCCTGTTATTAGTTATCAGTGTTTTATTTGTGGCGATAAATCGCATATCGAATCGGCGGGTTCGCCACTTGAGGACGGTCGAACCATTGTGTACGAATCAGTGGTAGGGTTCGTAATCACATGATAATTATTGGGGGAACCACAAAATTGGGCCAAGGAAAGACAATTTAGCGGTTGTGTGGCGTGGACTTCTACCAAAATGTCAGTCTCTAGCGCGCTACTGTGCTAAAAACTGCATTTAAGTCATTCTAGTGGTTGATTGTGAGAGTCCACTTATCAGATGGCGTTTCGTAGGACTTCCCTTCCCTTGCTGTAGTCGATAAAGAGAAATTTCTAGCTTCAGTGGCAGTTGGTAATAAAATATTGCATGCTGACTTCACTGAATGGATGAAGGGTTTCGATTCTCGCGAAGGTGGCGAACCGATTGGGGTGCAACCCATCCATCTTTTCACCGAGTAATGGCACAATACTAGAGATCGTCTCAGCGTCGATGTGAGAGGAGATGCGAAATAACATGAACTCGGGAATGCCAAAGCCATGAGCTAATGTCTTGCTTTCGCTTCGTGAGGTCATTTAAGCTTTTTTATGTGGCAATTTGCTTTCTCCCAGGGTAAATTACATTTCATCGGCAACAGCTGGTCAATGCTGTGGCAAAAGTGGCTATGTTGGTTGAAGTGTTGGGGTGACTTCCGTGTATGGCGACAATTTCTTCGCTTCTGAGAAAGGTTATAACACTCCGTTTTTTAGTTGCAAAGGATATGGTAAATGTCTCTTATTTTGCACAGTCGTTTGTGCTTCGAAGGACTTCACACTCTTTCATCACGAGGCTTGCTGCCCAATTTGACGACGTGTAATTTGTTTGGCACTCCTTCCATGAGGAGGAGAACCGCAGTATTAGGGCATCGAGTATGTGCGTGAAGGCGAACGTTCAGAAGGTTGTGTCCTTGGTGGGACTCCGAGTGTCACAAACTTGGTTTTTTTCTTGTCCCTAATCTCTGCTGTGAGTGCAGCAGGGGTCTTGGTGATTGTGTCGCCTGGTAGGAGCTACAGTAAGCGTTAACTCTACTTACCAACGTTACATATATTTGATGTGCTGATTGTTGGAAATTGGCCTAATGCCCCTTCTTGAAAGTATTATTCGTGTGTTTTTTATAATTGACTGATTTAGGGTGCTATTAGCATACAAGGTGGGGTTAGAGCAGTGAAAGGCATGTGGGAGTTTACCTGGTAAATGGTTGCATTCATATCGTACAAAGTAGTTTCTGATAGATAAAAGAAACGGAACGTCGGAGCTGTGATGTACCTGTAAAAACTAAGATGGATGGAGTGATGTTCTAAGAGTTCATCTATTTTCTGCTATGTAGAAAACTCCGGTTATTTAGACGCCTTTTTACATCAATGTTGCTTGCATTGAGTACGAGCAAGTCGACAAAGCCCGTAGGGCGGAGACTACGAATTTGGCTCACACTGAATGCAATTTTTGGTACTGATCTGCACAAGAATGCGGTTTTCGCTCCCTTGAACACGAGACTGCGATATTCGCGCAATCTGTAGTCAATTTTGTTGTATTTGTCCACAAGTGACTGTAATTTTCGCTCATTGTAGGGGCAATTTTGTTGTATTGATATGCACGAGAATGCGATTTTCGCTCGTGATTATTTAGGCTACTTTGTTCTATTTGCACACAAGTCACTGCGATTTGCGCTCATTGCGTGAACAATTTTGTTGTGTTTGTCCACAAGTGACTGCGATTTGCGCTCCTTGTATGGGCAATTTCGTTGTATTTGTCCACACGAGACTGCGATTTGCGCTCATCCTGTCGGCTAGATTGTTGTATTTGTTCACAACAGAAAAAGAGGTGAATAAATAGGCATGGGCGATCCAGAGTGCTTTTGACGTCCATTTGGTTCCACCATCTCTCACCAAGACCGAATTAAAAAACGCTGAATCCGACTGTCACGTAGTGAGGAAGTGAAGTGCGAATGTTGTGCCGCCGCGTGCCCTAAGTTTGGCAGAGTGTCTGCTTGATGTGATTACTACGCAGATGTCGACTGCTCCATAATGCTTAAATTATAATTGCTACTTTTTGGTTAGTTTTTTTGGTTATCATTCTCAGTTTTAAGTTTATGAGTGCCCTTTGTTGTCTCATTGTGAAATATTATCATCTGCTCAGTTGCTCCCTTCACATAATGCCTCCATGCTCCGTTAACCATTCATTTCCACTTCACTATGATCCTACTCTTCTTACCGACAAGGAACATGATGCGGCAAAGGCAGTGTTCGACAACGCACTGTTGAACCTACACCCTTCTACTAAGTTGAGGCTGTTGCTGCAGCACTATCTTGGCGACCACGAACCCAGAGACCGTTGACGATCCCCTGGACAGCTCAGTCTCCTTCGCGTCCTCGTCGAACGTAACACTGCAGGTTACGTACAGTTAGGTGGCGAAGGGGCTACCTGGGCGGTGAAGGAAGTGAGGCTGACAGAAATGGGGAAGAGCCTTAATAGGGCCCGGGCCATCGCCACGGGATTGGAGGTGAGGGTGGCTGAGTTCCTAGTAATGACTATCGTCTTCTGTACCTTGCTTTTTTAAACTTACCGCTGTCCTATTCATCTACTCACAACACTAAATACTCAGCTGCTTCATAAAAATTTTTTGTCTCTGTTCACGCAGTCATCCATCATTTGCCCTTCATCGTTTTATTTTCTTCGTTCACGTATCATATTTGTATTAATGCACTAAATGTGGCTTCATTTGTAAACTCAACGAATTTGGTTCCTCCTGTTCGATGTGGCATTGATTCCTCTGATCAAGTCATTTGGTGGATTATGCTTTAAATTGTTTGACAGTGCTCATGGACTAGTCGCGTGTTTTGAGATTGCCTGAAGATGGTCGCAGATTAGAGGTCACGGTGCTGACGTGCACAGGGTGTCCATCGGTGAGGCGCGTGATTGGATTGTGGATTTTGGAGGAGGTTGATTTGTTCCAGGTGTGCTAAGGTACTGCTAACCCAGTCGACTTAGATGCAGTTGTCTAGCCTCTTAGAAATATTGATGAGCTTGTTCCACTTGTAGACGACGCTAGCCGCAGACACAGAACGCGCGTCTAGCTGATCAGCAGATGAGGGCGAGTCAATAGGAAATCGTCTGTATTTGAAATATGCGCTCACCACTTTTGGGATTGTTTTGGGTGGCGAGGCTAAGATGAGTGCGTTTTGTGTGGAAGGGGAGGATCAGATGTCAGTGTATGTGGCTTGGGACTGGTCACGTACATACCCTTTTCACTGCTTTGGTCCCGTTTGTTTTTGCCCATCGTTTGCTTCGAATTCCGTTAAAGTGGTGGGACTGATCTTGGTAGGGAATGGAAATTGACTGTTGTCTTTTTCGCGTTGAAAGGTTGCGACTAGCGTTTGCTTACCACAATGTGCCTACAACTTGTCAATCATCGGCCAGTATTTGCCTACTTTGAAGGATTTGTGTATTGCATTCTGAGAAAGCAATTGCAATGGTTGATTTGCAGTTTGAAAATTAACGTGTTCAGTCAGCTGTATTTTAAATCTCCGAAGGAGAGCTGTTTGCTAATTTCAGTCTCATCTTTTAGTCGCGGTGGTTGTTAAGACGAACCTCCAAATGCTTTCTGACCTGTATCGAATCGCTGATAAATGCCCCAAGGTAGTTTTGGAAGACCTGACATTGCTCGCCATGTGCCGGCTTTGATGGTTGCTGAAGCATCTTATTCTCCTTTTGCTTTGCCATGTTGTGCTTTCTTCACTTGCTTCATTTGTTGGCATCGAGTGTCCAAATGAGTGCACAGGCGACAGGTGCTTTTACAAGTTGGTAGATTATGCTTTTGAAACTTCCCATGTACTGCATCTGTTGTTGATTTGACTCTCAGTTTCGGTTGAGGCGGCATGTTCGGCAATGTCGTCTTCGCCGGAGGAGGTGGCCGCAGTCTCTTCCGTTTGCCCAATGTGTATATTTTGGTCGAGCGTTATGTCTACCTTAGTCTTGACTTCAAGTGATTCACTTGGGACAATCTACATTCCTTGCCGTCCCCACTTGGTGCTATAAACGATTTGTCGAACCCATGTGGCCTAGTAAGACGGAATCATGTTTATATAATTGAAGGAGTACTGCGAAATGCGCGATCTGGAGGCTCTTTGCAAGTACTTAATAGACTAATGCACCTGCATTCCTTGCGGACTTTCTACAAATCACTGAAAATGTCCGAAAACATTATTACAAATGTGCATTGAATGTGGTTGTGGTCGAGAGGCGGGAGGACAACTTGTAATCAGGTCGTGGACCAACGTAGTCGTTGTCCTGAGCCCAAGACGCCCTCGTCCTAGCTTGTAAGAAAGGTGTCTAGAAGTGACCAATTTGCGCATAGTAAGGGTGATAGAAGGGAAGGGGAGGATCGTTTGAATGAACCACGTGGTGATAGAGCGGTCGGTATTCGCGATTACTTGTGTTTAATGGTGCTCATGATCCCTGAGGTGTAAGCGAGTTTCGATTTCGTACTATTCTGGCATAGTGAATCTCTTACCAAAGCGATAATCAAGTCGCAGTCAACTTTTACGCCTCTTGCCTTCAACTTGAACTGTTTGGTGAAAGAGATCTTGAGCGTAATGTGGAGACGAACTGGTCATTTGCGGATTATACGACCCTTGCCGGAGGCACACTAGGTGGGGTAGGGAAAGCTCGCCTTGCCAATAATTGCATGCACATGTTGGACACAGTGGAGGAGGTTTGGCAATTTTCTGCATATTTGCGTCGGACGGTTGAACTCCATCGATGGTGTGGCAGTGAGCAGCTCACACAGGTGCTACTTACAACAGGTCAGTAGCACCCTTACGTCATTTCACTCTTAGGATGGTAGCCCTTCCTCCAAATCGTGTACCAAATCGGCACTAATGATGACACTTCAAGTGTTGTTTTTTTAAATCCAACTCGTTCCTTCTTATGGAAAATCAGTACATCAGTCTAGACAAAGGTTGTCTCCATGTTGAAATGCACTGAACAGAACATTATGGCCAAGCAAGGCTGACTGTGTTGCATTCAACCACAAAGGACTATAACGTGACTGCGTAATCGACAAATCGTACAAATGACATTTTTATTGCTCTCAGTAGAACAGTGGAATCAGTGCGATGACCGGGGAGAAGTGGAGTGAAATTAGGCTGCACGTCCAACAACACAATTTCGAGGGCTGTTAGTGGCACTCCACTGAGGGTTTTGTGACTGCCATTTATCAAGTGCGGAGCTGTTGGTGTGACTCACCTCGATGCGAAGCTAACACGCTTCAATGCCAGCATTCGGATAATCCCTGCTTTGTGAGAATTGTGTGGGAGTAAACCCACTACTGCTCTTTATTCGCAGATGTAGTCAACAATGTTCAAATGTGAATTTTGTCGAAGCTGAGCACGCGCAACGAAGCCGATGGTTGAATTTGTTGCTTAGGTCGTTCTGTATGATCTCGTGGATGATTTGCTCAAGATTCGAAAGGTGCGACTAAGTGGCTTTGGGCAAGTAAATTGTTTGGGAGATTGCGCTTTGGTTTTATGTTAGTGCGAATAGGCGTATTGGGTGTTGGATGCTTTGGCCAATGGCCAGTGGTCCAGTGGAGTCGCGCTTTGTATGGGTTGAGTAAATCCACTTAAGAGAAGTCACTCATCAATGCGAGTTCTAAATCCTTCTTCAAGACGTGCCTGGGAGTTGGTTACAAAGAGGTACCTTCTTCAATTGTAACCGAAAATGGCGAGAAGTGATTAGAATGCACGAGCTTTGTGGTAGGACGGATGCCATCAGCTCCTTGGAAGGAAATGAAGCCCTATCACACACAACCAAGCCCCACTGAATCTATTCCAATAACAGCAGAGGTGCGGTCTTAGACTACTCCTCTTTGCTGTGAATTCTGCTTTAATTTTTGGCAAAATAAGCAATCGTCTTGTCTTGCAAACAGGGCTTTCACGTGATGGATTATGCACTGACTAGGAGGCGATGTAATGCAGATTTCTTTGTGCACACCACCTTCGCGGACACTACTCAGTGGGCACGAATGCCGTGGCATCATGGACGTCATCTAACCCCAAAGAAGGACTGTACTCGAAACGAGCATCCCACTGACCACCGACCGCCGTCCACAATATATGGATAGAAAGCGAATCTCAGATGGTTCCATGCCAGATGCTGGTGCATCCGTCTGCGATGATCCACCTTTTAAACCAACAGCCTGCATGATTGCCAAGAGTTGACACCACCTCGATGTGCCAAATCGGGGTCTTTAGAGGTGCTACCATTCCCAGTGGATACGTCTTATCTTTCACTGCAGTGATCTTTGTCCGTTAATCATGTATGTCTGCAAAGTTTGCTTTTGAATCAGGTTTGATTGCCAAGTAGGTTCTAAAATGTGGTAATACGGCTCGCCATTACGGAATAACGGCCATTCCTGACGAAGGGTAGGTCTGAGGAACTAAAGTCGCAGTTATACTACTGAGAACACTATAAATGGCCCCGACTGTCAAACGAAGTAGCAAATCGCTACACTCAGATTAATTGGAAGCATTTCATTTCATCCTTTTAATGAACCCACCTCCCAACTGAGGGATGATGCAAGAGAAATTTGCTGTCCCAGGCCCTGACAGGAACATCTTGGCCCAATAATGGCAGTGACTCGTGTGCCTTAAGTTGAGCAGTATTTTTGCAGGCATCATATCGAATGGTATCATATGTCTGATATAAGTTAGTTGACAAAAGTGATGGGTTGAAGTTTAAAGCAGCTTTTTCGAAAGAGAAGTTCTCAAAGTGTGATATCATGCAAGGTTTACAAATGCTATGCGCAGACAAAGCACAACTACACGTTGGCAATTCATTTGGCAGTCTTGCTGTGGGATTGCACACCTTCACTTCCCTCTGGACGTCTTTTTGTCAAAACCCCACTACCGCGTGATTCGCAGGCTCCATAGCATTTTAAAAAAATTAATTAATAACAAACAACATACATTTTGTATTTATAAATAACTAAGCTACAATTATTGTGACAATTATACTCTACAACTCGACCGTCTCCTAAGCAGAGCGTTTATAATGATTTGAAGTTGAGATCATTCTAAGGAAGTAATGAGCCACCGATATCAAAGATTGCTAACATTATGCACCATAAATTATATCCTTAAGGCATATGTTTAATCGAGAAATCGATTGCTAAGTTACAAAGCAGTGTCAAAGCAGTGGCAATTCACTGAGGAAATACGACTTAAAATCAAGTTAAGGCGAGGACCACCTCAAAGAATTATCATTATCATCATTAAGTGGACGCGACGGTGACCATAAAGCAGACAAAGCAATGTGACTCACAGGTTGACATTGGCGCGAACACGAGGGCAGGCTATTTGAAGTGGCAGTTTGTGCGCGAAATGAGATGAAACTGCCAAAGCGAGTAAATTTGCTTAAAACCTGCTTTAATTTTTGCTACGCCCATTTTCGTAGTCGTTGTGGCTGCTGAGGATCAACTTCGAGAACCCACTTCTGCTGTAGGGTCACACTGTTACAATTGTCTTCGGTACACACACCCGCGACTAGAATTTGCTGTTGCTGGTAGGGAGGAGTAATGAACTTAAGTGAAACAGATTCCTGCTCTGTGGAATGACTTTGCATCTTTATTTGCTATTTGATGAAAGAGACAGATACATCCAGATCCATTGCGACGACGAATACATTTGCCAACTGACAGGCAAGTGGAAGTTCACTAACCGCTATTGGTGACAGCGGACACTTTAAACGAAGTGGGCGCACGCCTTGAGTTTTGTGCCCCAGGCGCACGGATTCCTCGTTTCTTTTTGATCAATGGTATTTGAATACTCGAAACATTGCATAACAATCCTTTTCCTTCAATTGCTTTAGTGATTGCATGAATTTCCCCTAACACTACCTGACGCAATTTGCACTTCTTTGGTTACAAGAGTCACTCAGGAAAAGTTTGTGCATCGAATTGTCCTTTTGTGTGGCTAATGATTTGCTTTAACGATGGTACATAGATGCAGCTACTTGAGACCCCCTTGGAGACAGAACAAGGCTTAATGCTTGGGCAGAATAGATGCATTCGGCAAACAGAAGGGACCCAGGGCTGCTGGCATGGCTCGGAGGCCATCCCATCTGGCTAGGGCAGCAATGTGGCTATCAAAGTAACCGTAACTGACATCGGTGGTCAAACAAGCAAAGTATTACAATGGCTTAGCATTGTGTCGATACAAAACACCTAATAAAAGTACATTTTATCCTGATCTATTCCACAATTTTTTGACGCATGATGACCACCACATCGGGTGATTTTAGTTTTCCCTCAAAAATGTTGAACGTTAGAAGGAAACTTTGGAATCTGGCAAAGCAAATTAGTGTATTGGTAATATAAAACCAAAATCCTTGAACTACAAATGTTTTAACGTTCTTCCAGCGTTTCTCTTGCCATCAGAAGAATAGACTCTGAGAAAGTTTCCAGCTCGAATAATGGCTTCCATTCAAAATTGGCCAACGGTTGGTTCTACAAGAGTTACAACATTAGTAGTTACTTTTGAGTAGTTAAGTAGCGATTAAAAACCAATAATTTACCTCTTCGGTGGGAAAAAATTCATAGATTTTGCTCGCCGAAAAGTTGGATGCTATAATAAATAGGCCAATAAATTTAAATAATTTGATCAAACAATTTACGGTTCCATGGGATGTGAACACAAAACTTACCTAACAATATCAATCTGTTGTTGAAGGAGACAAGAGATGTAAATGGCCAGTTGAAGTCACGAATTCCATTAAGACGAGTCCACTGAGCTTTCGTCTGTTCGATCGATGTCAGTGGAAGACATTCAGCATTGAACCCTCTGATCCCTCCTACAACTACTACGCATCCTTTAAAGTAGGCCACTGCTGGATGATAGCGCTCCTGTAACATCGGATTGAGCTTGATCCATCGCCATCCACTCCCATTCTCCGCATCTTCTACCAGCATTTCAGCATGTCTTAATCTTAAATCTATTCGTGGGATAAATTCAGAACCACCAACAACCACGATTCCTACTTCTGGGATACTTAATGCCGATGCACCACATCGTGCAGGCAGCATATCAGGGAGTTTGGTGAGCCTAGGAAATTGACTCATCCTAATCAAACATACCTGCCACTGGCAATGTCTATTTTTTCACAAGTGGAAAAGATCGTTTCACCAGAGTAGCCACCAAAAATGAAAACCGATTCATTTCTCGACGCAACAGCATAACTCACGCGTGGCTGTGTTGCTTGAAAAGTCATGTGAAAAGTAGAATCATCTCGGTAATTTACAGACTCCACACTCCATCTGGAGTCAACACAATCAACGATACATACTCTACCTAGAAAGCAAGAGGATGAGACCATAAATTTAATCCACCGTCTAATGCAGTCGCTTTTCCCCAGAAAGGAGCTTTAGCATTAAACGATTCGTCCGGTTGCAACTGCGGCACAGACGTTAAACACTGCGACCTTAAAGCCCTATTGTAGCCGAAGATCATCAGCACCTCTCTAAAAGTTTTCAAAAATTTGCCAAAGAGTGGCAGTACAAAATGGCATTAAGGTTGCGAAAGGGGGCAGTTTCACAGAATCCTATGGCTAAAAATCGGAGCACTTATGGAATCGGCTAGTCGGCCCTTTGGAGTGGTGGTTATTTCTATACTAAAAGCAATTCACGTACTTTTTTTGTGGCCCGCAGTTAAAGGCAGGCCGAAACCTCCCTCCCACGATCTCATTCGGCCTCATTACACGTTTTGGCGGAACATCGGCTGGAGGACAGTCACAGAAATAAAGGAAAAGATAACTCAGAAGTAAGAAGTATAGAATGCTGAATAGTGTCATCAACTCAATCAATTAGCACCTATGACTCTCAAATAAATCCATTCGCCCGCCGCGTATTAAATCTTTCAACACGCATAAATCCATCTACCCACCCATTTCACATCCATCTCTCAATCTCACACCCATTTTAACCCATTTCATCCTTTCATTCATCAATTAAATTTCTTTTATTTACCACAAAGCCATTCGCCTCTTGCCCATGTCCGTGCCTCTTCTTTAGCCTTACAGTCATTTATCAAAATTGCTCATCCCTGAATCTCACGTCCTCTAAACTATCCACACATTCACTGTGCTTACCTTCACTAAACTGTTCTGCGTACCTCCTCACAAAGGTCCAGTATTCGCTTTGACATTGTGGGGACAGCCTTGTCAACTCAATCCTCGAAATCATCTTCCCAAACACCTTTGCCTTTTCCTTCACGTCACACCCATCACTGCCTGCTTCCAGCCAACTGCGAATCGCTCGGAACTTTACCTCTTCACTCACGCCTTTCAGCCGGTTGCTTTCCAGTAGCATCTCGAAGTACTGTGCTGTTGTCTGCATCAGCAGTCCTTTTTGCAAGCACACATCTTCAAAATGTTCTGCCATGATTGGAATGCATAGTTCCATCAATTCACCATTCAACGTAGCATTGGCTACCGACCACACTTCTGTCCCACTGTCTAGAGAGATTCTTTAGTCAGTCAGGTTTCAACTCTGAAAAAGGCTTCTCCCACCTCGTTCTTATGAAATCCACACACCAAGAGACTATTCTCTTGGAGCCGAGATTGTGTGCTAGAAGGTACAACCGAGTAGCGTTTCCTGCAGCGATTGTGATTCTGCCTGTGTATGCATAGTCGACAACAGCCTCGACAATACTAAAAGTGGGCTAATGAAGGAAGTGATATGCACGTACTCTGCAGAAAAGCGTTTCCATTTTGTTGTCACTCCATCCTGTTTAGCAGTCAGTTCTTTTAAAAAAAGTGGGAATCTGGCTGCTAGAACCAGTCGGTGTGCATCGACACATTTCCCATCCCTTGTCTAGAAGTTGGAGCATGAAACCAATGTGCGCAACCTCACCTCAATTCGTAGATCAGTGAGTTTGCCTTGTTCACGGAATGTGTCGAACCTGTGAATAAGAAATGAATCTGCTCTATCATCCAAACACACCACCGCCTCCATTTTCGCTCAGGAATTGAGTTGTCAAAGTACAGCGAAGTGCGTTCCAAGTTTAACACGAGATGCGTGCGTGAAAGAGTGAATGAATGTAAACGTGGCACGCGTTGAATAGCCTTGGGTAACCTTGAAGAAGCAAAGAGATTGGTTGGAATGCACAAGTGGTAAGCCTGCGCTAACTGACAATCGATTGCGTGCTTTAACCATGCGTAAATGTGGCACTTGGATTTGCAAGGCTAAATGATCCTTACTTCTTTATGGCAAGCCTTGGCGTTATGCAATAAGGGCATATGCTGTGGCTGGGATGAACTGATTTACTTTTGCTTCTTGTTTCAACATGAACGGATAATGCTGGTACAGTCTTGACTGGTGGACAATTTGGTAGCATCAAGTTCAAGAGGACACCCGCCAATGTGCTACAATTATTTTCAAAAAATAGAGTCGAGAAAATGCAAGTTAACCGAAGGTTGCTTTGCAAGATCACCACACCTAACTTTTGTCCCACTCTCACGTGTCAGCGGATGTGTGCGGTGTTTTCAACCATTGACACACTTAAACCAATGTTCCGAGATTCTTGTGGTTTTATTCTACGTTTCTCTTGTATGCAAATCCGAAGCTCATAGAAGAGGTTAAGCAAACAAAAGCATTGAATCAGGGTCGTAGAACAGAACTAGTTTTCTATAACCTCATCAGGTAGACATTTTAAGTGATATTTACAAAAATGGAAAAATGAGTGGTAATTACAATTCGAGGAATGCGCCAACTTGATAGGATCCTTCCTCACCAGCCAAACGCAGCAATATTGTAATCAGGCTTCAACTCTTTCATTCGGAACCGCTAGCACTTATGCGGCCTTGGAGCCATGCCAGTAACCCATTAATATGGCAGCAAAAACCAACTAAATTGTGAATGATGAAAAAATTTGTGGTGGTCCCTTACAGAAACATGGAATCTGCTTCTACAATCGAAAACTACTCCCATGATATGCAGAATCGTTGTAACATAAAAAAAACATTCGAGGAGACCCATGTTGACTTTGATAGATATATGATTTCGTCTGTTATCATTTCTTTGACCGAACGCTTCCTTTCTTCCTTACAAAAAGGACGTCAAGGGTCTGCATGACTGTTGGAGCAAAGTGACAGTAATTTCTTCTTAGTTTTATCAGCCTTATGTAAACATCGCTATCCCAAGCATGAATTTTTAGTGAGAAATCCTCAGTCAGTTTACTTTACAAAGAATAAAGAGGAAAATGCAAAGCCGAAGTTTATCGAGTTTCATTAAAAGTTCCAAGTATGAATGATTAGTTAAATAACATTTACAATTTTGTTGACACACGCTGCTACCGAAGTCAAGAGGATCGAGCTAGTGCGTGGCTGTGACATGTACACATCACACTTGGAAGGTAGGGCATGGAAAACTACTTTACTACTTCAGTCGACTTTTGAAATTCGAATTAATATGCAATATCAGTTCCGAATAACAACCAAAAGTCATCAAAGTATTTTACGGGCGGATTCCCTTGATTTAATCAGCATTCTTTTCGTGGTTCAACTGCTTAATTAGGCGTGCGATAGCAGGATAAATTGAGTCTGTATGGACGATAACACAAACCTATCGAGATACCTATAAAGAACCCATAGGGACATTCCCAAAGCGTATGATCATTACCAGCTCTAACCTACCTGTGGCGTTCAACTGATCACCTTTTATCCCCATTACCACCACCGCCACCACCACTGATCTTAGAGATCTCGTCATCCGCCTAATGACTAGCAATACTTCTTCTGAAAGACAACGCTCACTGTTGAATAAAATAACCCAATTACTGCTAAGTGAATATTGTGTATTCTCGGCCGCAACGCCTTAGAACGAAACCTAAATAAAGCTGCTTGAAATGCGATGAGCGGTAACATCTGAAGATGACAGGCATAAACCCAAATGGGGAGAGACGGAAGCGCCTCCTGACGTAGTCTCCTGATGTGTAAAGACTTCGTTGCACTGGTGTTCATGTGCATCCAACTAAGAGTCACTGACTGCAGACGGAAACGTTCAACGATTAATAGGACTAAGTCAATGGTCGGTCGTTCGTCAACTAGTAGAAGGTGTGTAGAGATGTTTACCGCTACACTCATAAACACTTAGTTCATGCATTAAAGTTCCGCACCACCACTAACGCCACCACCACTCCATAGCCGATCACTGTCACCGCAGCAATCAGAGGGTAGAGAAATAGGCTCCCGCAACACTCTTAACAAAATATATTAGGTGACTGCAAAGGGGTTCTTCAAAGAGCATTTGCTCGTTAAAGTGATCAGAATTGCCAATAACACGCAAAGTCTTCTCAATAATATGCTATTCTGATCGGAATCTCAGTTGTGTCTCAGCATTTCACTCTACGGAAACGAATATAGCAACCAGTTTTACTTATCATATCCCACCCCAGTGACCTAATACAAAGCCTCTAACTGTGACGATCGGGTTTATTATGCGCAATATGATAGTAGCTAGCTCAAAGGATAGCCACACATCTTACAGTAGCTATTAAATCTCGAATGCGGGGCAACTTTCATGACACAGGTGCGTTTGCGAGTGACTCTACTGCAGTGATATTGGTGCTTGCGGTAGTCCTACCAGCACAAGGAGCGTAAGCGATTTGCTCCTCCCTTCTTAGCTGGTACTGCTTCAGTGAAAGCATTCAGCCTAGTGTTTGCGCTTGGCTACACCTCAATTCTCTTAAATAAGTTGCAGACGTAAGCCAGACTTGTGAGCACCAGTTGCTTTATTTCGCCGGGTCGACCTTGCACCAACACTAGTTTAATCTTTGTCAGTGAGTGGCGTGCAGGGCAGCAAGAGGGCGAAGGAAGATGTTGTAGACAAAACTACAATATGAGCCAATTCTTGCAGCAGTACACAGACGGCTGATAAGAAAGTGACGGTCAATTAGAGATTAATGTCAATCGCGGAGAAAGAAGACACGAATGCGTGAGTGCAAGAACTTTCTTTTGTTGTACTTCGTGTAAGTCCATTGACAACTCTCCAAAACGTCGTTTACCGTTAAATGCGAAATCCTGCTTTCGATTTAGGTAGTGGGAACGTCTTGAAGTGCGCATTTACTGTTACGAAAAGCAGTGCTTTACTATTCTGAAATGAAGTGTGCTTGATAACGCTGTATGATTATTAAAGAAGCTGACCCACAGTGATTTTTGGGAGAAGTTGGGATGGCATAACGAAAGGAAAGTAATAAAATATGCAGTTGCTTAAGGAAGCTAGGAGTCAAATAATAATTAGTATGAAAGAACGGACGCCAGTGATAGCCTTGTGTAGGCGCTGGTGGGTTTGGTATCCCACTGAGGTTGTGCTACGTCGATCTGGGCTAGTACACATCGAACATGTGACAGAAGTGGAACGCTCGGGATCGCTGGTTCATCTTGATAGAATTTAATCATCGACACCTTACTTTAGTCTTCCTTGCTACTCTTTATTCCTCTGCACTTCTCTTCACACGTTTGCGCTATTTCATGTAGTCAGTTCCTACCCTTTCGTATCACACCCCTTTGCATTGTATTCGATTACAGGTCGTCGCGCGTATATGTTACTGTATCGAATAAGGCAACACTAAAGAAAGAAGCAGTGGCGTTGGCGATGAAAGTGGACTGTGTTCATGGTGGTGTTGGTGGCTACATCGGAAGATGAATGAGTGCATCGCGTCAAAGCGAATTCGGTGGTGTGCAGCTGTTTAGCTTGCATTCGCAATTGCATTGTCAATAGCCCAAAGTATTACAAAGTGAATTCTAAAATTGGTGCGCATCAAATCACGCGAATAAATAAGCTTTGTGGATAAATGTCAATTCAATTTTAAGTACATTTGAAAGTAAATGCAAAGTAATTGAGAATCAGTCATCTGCACTGTAAAATAACAAGACGGTGTAGATTTATCTATTCGTTTGCCCTGTGATTTTATTTCTGCATTTTATCTGCAAATTTTTTTTGTGTTCAAAAGTATATATTAAGCTTAGACGATAGCAAAGCCTATTGAGACACCTTTGAAGGACCCATTAGTGGCTACGCAAAGCATTCCTCACAAAACCAGCATCAGCTCCGCATTTGTAGGGCGTGATATCGTTACCGCCTTTAACCTATCTGTTTTTAGCCTCGCATTCACCCTACGCCTCACCGTTCTTGTCACTGTGGAGACTGACTAGGCTACGCCATGGCTCAAGACAGATCCCTCCGATGTGTCGGGCCTTCACGAGGTTGAGAAAGTAGACAGAAACGTAGGTTATGGCATCTACTATGGGGTATAGTGTCTGCCAACGTGATCAAGCAGTCCACGAAACAATGCATAGCATCAAATTATGCACCACTACGCCTTTAAAGTCTACTGGAGAAAGGATAGCCAAGCATAATTGATTGGTGCTTAAAGACATGAGGTTCGTTTATGCTTTGATGCCTCCAAGTCAGTCTAAAATCGTCTGGCGCCGTGCTCTCTCCTTTCGTGGCTACACCAACCAAAATATCAGTAAGAAATTCACAACATGCAGCAATTCCAACTTATAAAGGAACAATTTTGTGATGCCACCTCAAATCGTTATGGGCAGATGTCTAATGTCAAGGAGTAACTTGTACATGAATGAGCACTGAGTTGCAGAGCCAAGAATGTGGTCGAGGTGTTTGCCAACTTCCAGTTTTATTCGCTGCTTGCAGTAAATCCACCCCTACATTGTGCCTTGTTTGCAAATGACATATCTGTTTGAAATGTGTGCTGCAATCACAGCAAATAGCTCACCACTAGGTCAGCGATAGAGGGGTCTTCTGTCGTGCATAAAACAGTAACCCTCTTGGTTGCAAACACGTCAAATTGCGTCATAAAGGATCCGCTTTAAAGACTCGACCGTGCACTAGATCTCAGGCCATGTAATCCAAGCCCTTGTACTAGACGCTAGGCTTCTTTGGTCAACTGCCTCTGTTCGTCTTGAGTGATCGACTACAGAGAGTTCCTTGGAATCGCCCAATACAGCATTTGCAATCAGTCACTCTTATGCCCTCTTCATTTCACTTAAGGGCCTCCATTTTTCATTGCGGTCACTTTTACCTGAAATTACCTTAATTCAAGCTGACCATATGTCATGTTCTTCTCAAAGCTTACCGTAAATGGGAAGTATACTGCAGCACATCGTCAACCGCGCATCTACCAACTGGAGTATTTTTGGAACCGGCCCTACCCTGATGTATCAAGATGACTGATCAGTATGCAAACAACTGTTACGGACTGGTTTGCAAGCCGCGAAAAGGTAATAGCTTACTCCAAGGGAATTTATAAATTAATCATGATACAAATGTAATGAGAGTGCAATGTTGTCATAATTTTAGGCGCAATCGCGTTACTTGGACAATTTTGAATGCGGTATTTTGATAAATTCATCACACCAACAAACCAAACACACGTGTGTATATAAACACGAATGAATTTTGGAAATGTCACATGCAAGTCTGCATGATTTTCGATTAAACCACCTAAGGTCTCCACACGTGACTTTTAGAGGGTGGTTGAGACGCGGATGTCCATTCCATAACAGTTGTCCATGTTTAATGCTGAGACGATAAAGAGTGAGCTAAGTCCACGCTTCGAATCGTCACATGACGAATTCAAGGCCGCAGCAGTGCAAAAATCACCACTCACTCCCAGCCTTGTCTGGTCACTTGCAAGTACAAGGTGTCAGAGCGCAAGGTGGTGTGGGAAGCTGTAAGTCGGCCTGATTTTCCTCAAAGTTGGCTGCCACATTATTGGGCATAAAAGCAAATCTCAAGGTTTGAAATCCAGAGGGAGTATAAGGAATACTTAATGGTTTTTAGAGTGGGATCAGCGAACGTTTGCCACAAAGATCAAAATTTGAGTCTGAATGTCTTTGTGCAGAATCTAGGCTGGTAGTACTTCAATTAGCACAGTGAATCCGCCTATTTTAGACTACCGGAAGCTGTGGAGGGATTTGTCATTCTTGAATGCGTCATTGCATCCAGACACTCAGCATCATATGTGCATCTTATCCTACCCTATTCCAAACTGGCCTCTCCTGCTCTGTCACAAAGCCTAACAAAGAAGTCATAAGTCAACCTACACAGACAAACTTGACTTAACAGCGAATTGTCAAAATTTGTCTCCACATGAGAGCATTGCGTGTAATTTTGGGATTTGCTAGGTGAATGAAGTGAATGACGTTGAAGCACAGGATATGACTAGGTAGAGTCACTCGAAAGCTGAGTTTGATGGTGTGATAGAAGTGGGACTTAAATGTAGAGAATCGGTAGAACCAAATTCGCCTTCATTTGCCTTCATGGTCACCGATTCCTTCTTCTATCTCTCTGGCCATTACCTCAACTATCTTAACCACAATTTCCATCACAGCAGAATGCATTGCCTTCCATTCGCATCATTTAACTGCCTTATGTTTCGAATTATAGTAGGTCTTTTCGAAAAGCACTCTTTCACCGGCATCATAATTGGTAATCGCGGTTTATAATTTGAACTCGCCGTCAATTCAACGCGCTCCATTCGTACACACATTTGAATTGGCACATCTTTAAACGCGTCATACAGAAAAGGATGCCCCTCGCAAAGTTGTGCGAATGCAATTGGACTGTTAGATAAATGAGAGCAATCGTGTGGAAGATCTGAAGTTCTCTTTTTGTTCTTACTCAGAGTTACTAGCATAGAGCGTGGATAATGGGAATATCCACTGAGAAGTGAAGGTTGGTCTGCAGTAGGACTTCACACGCCAAACAATTGCAGCCATAAATGCGCACATTAAAACTAGCCTAAAGCAAGTTACAATACTACAAAGACAAAAATGCGGGTGTACAAAACATTAAACAGGTCAAAGAATAAAAACTAAAAGAAATAGCAGAACAATTAAAGGCAGAGGGGATGTTTTTAGTTGCATTGCTGGAAACTCACGATTTTTCCCATTAGTATCAAACTCACATTGCAAGGTATCGTACAGCTGGTGGTGCGTTGGTGAATTCAAACCACACAAATGCCTTACACAAAACCTTAATACATCTTCACTCATTTTCATATGATGTCTTCAATTCTCACCATCCAACTCTCACATTTCCTAACCAAATGCATATCTTACTGCTCTTCTTATTTTCAATAACCTCTCGGCCACTCCCCACAAGTCATTAAGAGTTTCAGATTTTTTATTTATCGGGTGTCACAACAAGCACTATCACCTACGGATGGAGTAGCACCACATTTCGCGATCGCAAATGTGCACTCCGAGCTGCTAACACTACCTAAATCGAAGACAGGATTTCGCATTCATAGGGTGACCACATGAACCCACCTGAAGTGCACCAAACGAAAGTTCGTGTGTTCACGCCTTCGTGTCTTTCTTCTTACCAGCTGCCTACATAGCATTTTTGTGATTTGCTCCGCCAAGTGGCTCATATCGCAAGCTTGATTAAATGGACTTTTGTCACATCCTCTTTTTTTTGCACTTTCTCTTCTCCACATGCTACTCATTGGCAAGGATGTAAGTAATGACGTTGCTACGGTGATCAAACATAATGTAAAAGAAATTGGTGCTCACGAGCCCAACCTCAAACTTTTACTTATTTGGGAGCATCGGGATGTAGCTGAGCAAAAACAAGTAGTTGAATGACTTTTGGAGGAAATGGTAGCTAAGAAAGGAAGGGTATGCCATCCACGCCTTTGTGCTGACAGGTCTGCAAAAAGTACGACAATCACAGCATTAGCATCAATTGCGAACATGCCTATACCATAAAAGCTGATCTGCATTACAGTTGCGATACCTCATGTGAACCTAATCGTAGTTGCAGACCCAATTTTCTCACATTATAATAGTCCACACCTTCTTACGGTTTTCCATACTCACCTCAAATCATCTGCCCTCTTAATTTCGTCGTTTTGTGATGCGATGCATTTCACTTGCGTGGCTTTGCATTGCGTTACATTACATTTCATCCTTACATAGATGCTTATATTCAGTGATTTCATTCGCACCTCTTGCTTGGATGCTTCTTATTTCGTAAAAATAGGCTTCTAAAATGTGATTAGTTCATAAATGAATTTGTCGATAGACGCTGATGAAATGCGTTAACTTGTGTACCCCATGTTGCTAACTTCTAAAGCCTAAAAATTCCATGTCCATTAGTTGTGTAAGGAAACTTATCAAGCTCTTAAACAAATAAACAAGCTTATGTATGTGTGTACGCGCAAGAAATGTGTTGATGGTACCGTTGACTGGATTGTGGGGAAGACTGTTGTCTGTACAAGTTTACAGAAGATCCATCAGCTTTGCCCTTTATTTGTCACCCTGCAGACTTGGTGTTGTGATTTGCCCCTAATGTTTGTGTATGTGTAAACATCGTCGCCCTCGTAAGCAGCGCGTAGAAGAAGAGCACTTGAGTGTGTAGATGTAGTTTATTGCATTAGGTAAAGGAAGAGAAGCACACTTTTACTGGTTTTGATCCTATGATTTAGGCATCAACTAAGAGTCGCTATGACGATATTGAGGTTACCACCGCCTCAACTCCCTAGTTTGCCGCTAAGTAGTTAATTATTTTACCGTTTCCGTAGGTGAGTACCTACGCCTTAAGAAGACTCCACTGTGTGCACAGGGACTGTAAAATATGTATTTGGAATTTATATGCCTTCAAAACACAAAGAGGGGAGCCACTGAGTCACTCTTTCTTTCACTGTTTTTCAATTTGTCACCCTATGCTTACAACAAAATTGGTGTGTGTCCCTAGACAGTTTCTTCTTCTTTTTATAAAAAACGGCTGAAAGGTAGTCTCTTTAAGCACGGTACCGAAAAAATGCAAATTTGCACATTTAAGTGAGCTGTGCTTGGATTATTTATAACACCGTTGGCAGCACCATAAATGCATTTTTCACTTTCACAAACAACTTCATTACCTCCTTTTTTAGTACTTCTTTATTCAATACAGGAATACATACGTGCAATAATCTGCAATGAAGTGCTGTGCGAAGGAATGTGATTTGGTGGCATTGGAACTGACTGTCCGAAATAATACAAATATGTAGAGGAGAGTGTATGTGAATGAAAAGCAGAAGGGATGACTGACGCGTAGCAAATTATGCCGGCGACTCCGAGCTTTCCACTGCAGCCACCAGAGTGTGTACTAGCCCAGACTAAAGTAGAACGACCTCACCGGAGCGTTAAAATCCACGAACGTCCACGCATGGTTATCGCTGGCGCTCAGTTTTTTCATACAAATCATTACTTGACCCTCAGCCTTCCTATCTATTCACATATTCTATTACTTCCCTTTTCTGTCATACCATCCCAGCTACTCCCCACAAATCACTAATTGCATCAGATTTAATGTTCTTTTAGTGTTGCAGCAAGCACATTTCATCTGCTTTCTACAACCACTTCTGTGCACTTTAAGATGTTCGCACTGCTTAAATCGATGATAGAATTTCGCATTTCACTGAACACCACAATTCAAGGTGGTCATATTAACTCACTGAAGTACACTGAATAAAAGTTACTGCTCCGCATAGGACACACTGGCAAGGCTGTAGATAGTGATGTTGCCAAGGTGACCTGGCATTAAGATAAGAAATTACTGCTTACCATTCCAACTTCCGTCCTTGACTTGTTTTTGGAGCGTCGAGGTGTGGCTGAGAGCAAACAATTAGCTGAATGCATCCATTGAAGCAGTAGTAGCCGAGAAGGGAAGGGGAAATTATTTACACGGCTTATGGTGGCAGGTCTACCGCGAGTGTTATAATCACTGTATCAGCGTCACTTGCGACTGTGCCTCTATCATGAAATTTGCCTTCATCCGTGATTCATCGTCTTCTGTACGATGTGATTATTTAAGCCTTTTAATTCATTTGCTCTCCTTTTTTTCGACTTCCCATAATTATGTGCATATATAAATTCCATATGCTTGGCGTCTCGTCGGATTTTACTCTTTTGTTTCGCCTATGCTGTACCTTCATTTAAACTATCTTTAGAGCTTACCTTGGGATAGCTTACCCTAATGCTGATATCCTTTGCCATCATGCTACGCATAATATATTTGATTGTCAGAGACAAAGCCTATATAAAACATCACTGGAGAAAGGAATGATGAGCCAGACCCCCTATGGTATCTTTATTTACAAAGATCAAGATCACTATATGGCTTTGCAACTCAGTGCTCTCTTTTGTAAAAATCAGTCCATGCCATTAGACAGCTGTCCATAATGGTTGGGGCAGTATCACAAGTTTTCAATCTTACATCGTCAGCACCACCAAGTCTTCTCAGGGGTCATACTGAATCTGATCAACATGGGAAATGATTCCTTGCTAGAGTTAGGATGGAGCAGAAGTGCAGGTTAATGCCGCAAGCAACAAGGAAAAAGAAATTCTCATATTGCTAAGGTGTTAACAACAAATCAATATACGGGCACTGTAACATCCTACTTTATAAAAAGGGAGTTAACACGTTGCCTATCATTACGCTAGGCTACGCGAACACTTCGATTCCACTAAGCTGTACTTCCTCTGAGGAGTTTAGACGGAAAGTCGAGCCAGTGCCTACTGGCCCATTCTACACTCTGGCAAGAAATTGCTTTCAAAAAAAATGTGTAAATGATTTGTAGCAGGGTGATACTTTCGTGGAAGCCGCAACTCTGCCAATGCCTTTAGCGATGAAGCTTGTTGTGCTAGTAGAATGTCTGAAGAAGTATTCCATAAAAAAAAACGATAAAAACAACAGCTGCAGCATTAAATGGTCAGAGACCGAATTATTAAATACTCTGCCAGAGAAAACGTCTGAGCTCACTTCCGCACATTCCTAAATGCGCTTACGAACATCGATGCGTTAGGAGCGTGTGTCAATTATAGAATACTGTAGAAAATGGATTGTGGTAAACGACACAGACTCAGAAAAGCATTTAAAAATATACAAGCAATTATTTAATTTGCTCCTTATCTATAACTGCTTATTTCATTTCACCTGCCTAAAGAGGCCTAAGCTAGGGAGCAGTAGGTTAGTGGTATCTTTCGGAAGTATGCATGCCTCTAGGTTTACTATCAGCAGCTTAGTTCCGTGTTAAGTGTCATACAATCATTGAGCTAGCAGGTATGAGTCGACATTGCTTTCCTTAAATTCCATTTCACTACATCGAGCAGCGTCAGTCCTAGATGGCAACGCGTTACACCAGTTTCCGGCAATCCAGACAGCGATCTCATATAAAACAAATGCTGCAAATTATCTAGCACCACTTCAAATTGATCGCAGCGAGTGTGTATTTTACTCGACAGAGCATTGAAGTTCTCAGTGACATTGCCCGGAAATTCGGCTTCCCTTACAAACGTCGGCAAGGTTCAGCATAAATATTGACACAGTTGATTAGTAGGCAAACAGGACCGTGAAATCGTGGCAATCATGTGCCTACTTTTGAAGCTGCTTCCTTGTTTTGACAAAAGTCATCCACATAGTTCAACGACCTAAGCAATCTTTTTGGTTTTAGCGCTGCGATCGCGCTGGACCCTGTCTCCCTCTCCCACTTCAAACAATATTTGCTACTTATTGGCAAGCAGTTCTGCTACAAACGCATGTCGCGTGTTGAACACGTCTCTAGCACTGGTGCAAAAACACAATTTCCTTACACTTTTAACAGCCCTTGAGTCTAAGCAATCATTTGTCTTCGACAGTTTGCCTACATTTTCTGTGGATGGCGGCTAAAATAACGAGGTGATTCAAGAACGACGGCAAGATTTGGAATGTTGTTGAGTAGTCAAAGCCTAAAATTCTCACCTAAACTAAAAGAATAGGAATGGAACAAAATTTAGGCATGGCTTATCGGCCTAAGGAGCATTCGTGAACGGACAGGTCTTTACCTCATGCTAATGTCAGGAGTTATAGGATCTCAGCTTACTCGAGTGATCGCATTTTAAAATGTGTAATATTTGGATAGCAGATGTTGCCGTAGCACGACGAGGCAGAGACTGGCGGATTTGAGTCTGGTGACATCAGCCTTAAAGGCTTTTGACCTTAACACCATGGCGCACTTAAAGTACCAAATCGTTTGTGCGTTTTTCCTTGATAACTCTCTATTTCACGAAATAAAGGACTCTTGGAAACATTCGCCTTAGCCAATTTGCAAAACCGTGCTAAGTAGAACAAGCAATACGCGCTGTAGTGCACGAATCTTTGGGAGCGGTGATAACCTTCATCCTTATCTTTGTCGTAGAGGTTGATTAGAACCTAAGCCTTAAAATATCCTTTGTGACATGGTTACTTGCCAACTATTATGCCATTTTCAGACATCAAGTTAGTTGTCAGCGTCAACCGAATTGGCATGTTTTAGTCGCCCTCAGGGCAGCACATCTCGGCATTCTCTTGCCTTGCTCCCTCGAATCGTAATGATAAACAGTTGCCTTAGTCGCACCACGAGTACAAGCTCTTTACCGACTTGTGTTGATAGCCTTCACTTCGTGATTGCTAAGGGCTTGTCAGTTGGTGTTTAGGTAAAATGGCTATTGAAGTCACTCGTGACAATGCACCTGCATTTTTCGAATTCTACTATCTTCATATTCACACAATGATCAGTTTTACTAGATCCTGCGCCACTGTGCAGTCAGAGTCGCGAGTTTGATTGCTTTCCGCCTAAATTTGTGCGGGTTAATGCCTTAATTTAAATAAGACATCTGCCAACACTACCACAAAGTCACGTGTTCTGTAGAATAATTCAAAACACCAATTAGGTCGCCACAGCTGTTAAGATGGCTGTATGCAAGACCAGGCGAATGTGAATAGTTCAAATGAACGAGGACAAAAAAGTTAGCCAAGAATAATCGCTTCAGCAGCAGCCTTGCGTGTAGATTTACCAAATTGTTTTAAATTTGTGGATGTCATCAAGCTGTTTACTCTTCACTACATTATTCTCCATCCAAATTTAATTTGATGCAGTTAAGGGCATTATATATATATATATATATGGCTTTGTTTGAGCTCCATCCTCATAAGAGTGTGAGTTTACCTGGCTTCAACTCCAACTTGGACCACAACCGATGGTCTTGTCTCCCAGTCATGACTCGATCCTCATCGCTTTCGCATATTTAGTTGTTTTATTTCGGCAATCTTAAAAATAGGGAGAAAAAAATCCCTTTTGACGTCAAGCTCTAGAGGCCGTTGTGGTGTGCACTTCTGAGGACACGAGGCAAAGAACTCGTGGTTCTGATGCCGCTGCTGCAAACATTAGAGGGCATATTTGAGTTTCGATTGCAATAATAATATGAGCTTTAGCAGTCAAATTACCTCCAAGCATAAACCTCATTTTGAATAAATCTGTCCTTTTGATTTCTAAAATTGCGTGTGGTATATCTCTATGCTTCATCTTGAAGTCGCAAAACACCTCAATCTGAAACAGTTCAATGTGATATACACTAAGAACTGCTCACACCAATAGGGTATTGGTTAACTATGTGCCAGATCATGTAGCCTTATCAGCCGAAATGGGCTGCACTTTTCTTTGCTGCACAGTCAAAGAACCGCGCCCATGCTTGGCCTTTTCTTAGGCTGGTGTAGATGTAATCCGCAAGTTGGCATTAAAAACCTCACGCAAATTCTGAGAGTGAAATGCTGCTTTGGTCAGAGCCTCATGCACGTCTAACCCCAAAACAATTCGGCAGGCTGCTTTGGCTGGCCATTGTGCTTAGGTGACATCATGGTCAGAAGATGCTATGGACAATCAGACATGAGGAAACAAGGGATGGGATGGAAGAATGGTTGAATTAGTGCTCTTCATGAGGAGACTCAAAGAAAGTGGCGGCACTAGATCTAATGAGTTGAGCAGCAGAGAAGTGACCTGCGTAGGAGAGGCAAAGCAAACCACCTTAAAATGGATGTCTAGGGCCCAAATTCGGTATCTGAGTGAATTTCCTCACAAAGGGCGAGTTGTAGAAGATCTGTGGCATTTGTTGCGAATTGCATAATGTAAAATTCTCTTGTCAAATGGCTCTTTTATGGCGAAGAGTAAAATTCCTTAAGAAATATAGAACGTGATGGGGAGAGGAGAGAATGCAAACTCTTAGTTTGTTCAGATCCGCTAAACAAAAATTTTGAGCAGTATTCTGCTAAAGCGTTGCTTAGAGACTAGTAGCACTTATCAGATTTTTGCATGGTTATCAGTGCATCAGCAGCTCTTTGCATAAAGATGCAAGTTAAGGAAATCATTTTTCACAATGGTGATGGCGATGCTACGAGCGCTGCAGAGTCAGTTTCTGCTTATATCTCCAGAAAAGAACAAATGGCTGTGTGATAGAGCACTGATGAGTAGAGGGTTAAACAGGAGCACAAAGAGAGTAGGAAACAGGACAAAAGGAAAGTGATGACAAGCGCGACAAAGCGAGCCAGCAACCCTGAGCATTCCGCATCCGTCGCCCGCATATGCTTTAATCCAGAGCAGCGTAGCATAACTCCCAAGGCATGCTAAACCCACGGCTATACGCGCGACGCCACTTCTGTCGTTTATTCTCTCTTCACTCTTTGTATCACAAATCCCAACTTGTCTCACCTCGGCATAAGATTAAAGAATACGACGCGAATTTATTATTCCCCATTCAAAGTCTGCAATGAGGCGGGACAACAATCACACGTTGTTAGATATCGGCAACGACTCATTTAACAATCCAGACCGTGGAGGCATTACCTTCCTATCATCATCTAAACATGGTTCAATTTTTGAGTCAAATTCTTACAGCAGTGAGTGGCGATTTCGCCGGCCATCAAACACGTTTATTGCACTGTTCCTGCCAAAGGAGATAGTGTTGAGAGCCCACTTTCACTGTTGCAATGTTGATTTTATCCTGCGAATTCGCTATTTTAAAGTTAGTCTTTTCCAGACGACAAGCCATTCGGAAATCTGTTGACGTTTTGATATAACATCAGGTAGGTCATACGACTATTCAAATTGCACAAATTAACTAAGAGGCTTATGAAAGTACGAAGCAGTGGGCATCTCCACGAATGAGTGCTTCCAGAAGGAAAGAGTAATGCTATTGAAAGCCCCAGCTTGGTAGATGCTGGACTCAAGTGACTAATTAACAAGTGTTACAAACACCGAAAACAGCTGCAATATCGTCACTCTGAAAGATGGATAAGTGGCATTTTTTCTACCAGAAGAAATCTTCAGTTCATCGTGCTCATCATTAAAGGATCAAACCAACCATATGAGATACCACTCAAAAGGGAAGACGTGCCAGAATGTAGATGCTCTCATCACGAGCATCTGATTAAAGAAATGAACCCTTTGACAAACACTCTCCAGGCTTCATTTATGACAAATAAACAAGTTGCACTTGATGAGCACATGCTAAAAGTGCGGACGATTTCCTATTTTATCCTCCAAGAGACTAGACCCCTGCATTGCAGTCGACTGGGCTAGTAGTATTGGCGCAAGCCTGGAACAAATCAACCCCCTCAACCTCCACACTTCAATCACGTGCTCCACTAATGGAGACGTTGTGCATGTAAGCACTGAAAACCCTAGTTGGGGAATCCTTTAGCCACTCCCGAAACACGCGACTGATCCAAGAGGACTGTCAGAAAATCTGAAGCAAAATCCACCAAACAACTTGATGCGAAGAGTCGACGAGACATCGAGCAGATAAAATCAAAATCGTTTAGTTTACAAATAAAGGCGCACAAAGTGCATAAATACAAAAACAATGCGAGAACGAAGAAAATAAACCGATGAAGCATAAAAGATGGGTGACTGCGTAAATGTGGGATGGAAATTGGTATAAGTGGCTGAGTACTTTGTATTACGAGTGAGAGAATAGGAGAGCAATAAAATCTTACAAAGGGAAGAGGACAGAAGACAGCAGTCAGTGGTGCATTTGAACTTTAAATTGTCAGATATTCACAGTGTTTTCCATTTGCATGCATTGATGTGCACCTGTGTTGCTACCCACTTTGCAACGCTTCGTCCATTCCAAGATGCATTCACAAATACAAACTAAGCACCTGCATCCCACGAAATCAACCACAATGCGCTTATACGCATTCACCTTCTATTGAAGCTACCAACAACAACATGAGCATAGCATCCACTCCCATTGCCATCGCCTTTGCTGCTTTCTTTAGTGTTGCCTTATTCAATGCAGTAATAGATATGCATGATGATCTGCAATCGAATACAATGTCAAGGGTTGTGATGTGATGGAATAGGAACTGACTGCACGAAATGACATAAAATAGTAAGGAAAATTGTCGAAGAATGAAGGGTAACACGGAGAACTGAAGTGAAGTTCGGGTGACCAGAGTGCAGTAAAGTGTGCCAGCGATCCGAGGCGTTCCGCTCCCGTCACTGATGTGTGCACTAACCCAGACCGTCGTAACGTAACCGCAGTGGGGCACCGAATCGGCAGGCATCTACGCATGGCTATCGCTGACAATCACCTTTCTCTGGTAATTATTATTATACTCTCACCTTTTCTAACTAACTGCATATTTTAGTGCTCCCATTTTCTTTTGTGCCAACTTAGATGCTTCCCATAAATCAATAAGAGTTCCAGCTTCTTTACTATTTATTTGGTGTTATAGTAGGCCACAAATATGCACTTTGAGACAGGATTTCGCACTTTGCCGAACACCATGTTCCTCTAGTTAGCATGTGAACTTACACGAAATGCGTCAAGAGGAAATTTTTGCGCTCACGCAATCGGATCTTTCTTCTTCTCAATTAATGTTAACCTCCATTCGATCATCAATTTTTCATTGCCTGCCTGTGCGCCGCTTTCATAATTCCCTCTGCAAAGTAGCACCTATTCCACTCTTGTTCATCAGGACTCATTCTACATCCTCTTTCTTTGCTCGTTTGCTGTTCTGCACGCCACTCACTGGTGAGCAGACAGCTAGTGATAATTCTGAGGCGACTCCGTAGAATAGGAAATAATTAGCGCTTACGAGTCCAACTTTCACTTTTAACTTGAATTGGGCTACTGAGATGTGAATAAGAACAAACAAGTGACCAAATTAGTCCGCTGAAGACATGCTAGCTGACAAGGAAAGAGAAAGTCATCAACACTTGGTGAAAAATGTGTCTACCAGAGGTATTAAAATCACTGCGTAAGCGTCACTTGCGAATGTGCCTGTACCATGTTAGTTGTTCCGTGCTAGAGATGTAATGCCTCCAAGTACCTTCCCTATGATATCGTTATGTTAACCCGATCGTGGCTACAAGTCCGATTCCTTACATTTTAGTCGTATACACCTTTCCATGTTTTACCTTACTCGCTTCAATCTTTCTATCTATCTCCCTTATTTCACAGTTTTGAGACTCCTAACATTCCATATGTGTGGCATCGCATCGCATTGCACCACTTTTCATCTTTGCATATTCGCCCTCTAATCAGTTAATTTACTCACACCTCTTGCTTGGATGATTTTCATCACATGAGGAATAGGCTTTCAAAATGCAGTTATTTTAACATTTTATCTACAACCATTCATAAAGTGCATTATTAATTAGTCCCCATGTCACTAATTTCTAAGAGCTAAATGGTTCATGGTCATGAGTTGTGTATGGGACTAGTCACACCTTTAAACAAATAAATGAGTGTATGTATGCGAGGATGCGTAAGAAATGCGCTGATAGTCTTAGTTGCCGGATTAGAATCACGACCTATGCCATAATAAAAGGAATACTGGTAGAAAAATTAGCGTTGCAATAGCGGTCGCATTGGACGCAACTTCAAACGCCATTGGCTCAGCCACATCCCCTTTTTCAGGGGAAACTTACCACTGAGATGTATTGAGTGCTATGAGTGAACAAAATGAAATAGTGGAACTATTGGGTCGATTAGGGATTGGCTTTACAATGTGCATTGACAAAAGCCCAAAAAAGGCTCATAAATATCTAAAACCGATTTTGTGGTTGGGTTCTGCACCTCTTGGTGCATTGCATGCAACCCATGCTTTCGTTCATGCCGATGCTTCGATTTCAGTTCCATGCTCCACTATTCCTTCTATTTTCTCGTGAGCTTCTTAAAAAAATACCATCTCATTTGTTGATGTCGACCAAAATGGATTCCTCGTTGCATTGTAGCTGTTAGAATCTTTGAGTGCTAATCGTTTAGTAATATCTGGTCACACTTTTTTTCACGTAGAACATGGTAGAAAAGGGATCGAGGTATTAAAAGTATGTCAGATGAGCTTCATCCTTAAGCGTGTATTTGCAAGCACTGGGAGCTTGTTCAGGTACTCACCTCCTTTGGAGCTGAGGAATGTCACGAGCATGCTGTAACTGCCCCTTTTCTACCGCGTTGAATTCATGTCTATTATTTGTGGCGCTTTATATAGTAGCAGGATATGGAAAAGTGTAGAGCGTCAACCATATGGCTTGTGTTACTGCTAGTATTCGCTTAGCATTTGTATGGTTTTTTGCATTTTGGTGCAATAAGATTGGGTATTGTTGATGGTTTAAAGATCAAGGCTGCCTCTTGGCCATGTTCCACAACTTTGCTTCGTGTAGTTAATGATCTCGACACACCAACTTAACTCACTCATTAAGGCCATTTTAGGTATCTAAATTATGCTACCACGTGACCTTTTTCTTCATTTGTGTGCAATCCAAACTATTCCCTAAATATATAATGCAAATTGCTATTTTGAAACAGGTAATGCCAAAAGGAAGCAGTAATGTTGGAGGTGGTAGTGAATACTGAAGTCAGGATGGGGTTGACGGTGTCATCCAAAGACAAGCAAGTGCACCTTCGTTGATGTGTTGTAAAATGCAGTCTTGCGGATTGCATTATCGGATGCGTAGACAACTGCAACAAGCATTTGAAAGTAAGGTGTAAAAATGAAAAGAAAGAGTGCCTTAAAAGAAATGAAGAATGGAGACAAAAGAGAGGTAAACGCTAACAACTAAAGTACCATGGGGTTGGATTTGTAGGCACACACACATACTGGGATAGATGAGTGCATGCGGAAGTAAATGAGGGAAAGAATGAAGCTGTGCATGAATGAAAGAGAGGTTGTGGGGAGCAGATACAAGAGTAAGGAAAAGGCGATACAAATGGGATCCAATGGAGAAGTGTATGCACCTTCCTGTTCCAAATCAGGTATTATTCGATCATGAACAATACGCCTTTATTCCTAAAATGACAGATCTGTGCCATAACCCATCAATTAGCGTGTCTAGTTCTAAATGCTTCTCTCACTGATAATATTAAATACGGTACTGCACTCTGTTAATAAATTGATCAAACATGCACTGAATTTGCTTTGATGGTGATGCAAGCCCCTTCTCAATTCTCAAATCTGTCACAAATGGCGTGAGTGGTTCTCAAATAAGCCTGTATGGTATGACCAGATTCTGGTCTCATTTTGTGCTACAGTGACTAAAACGTCAATTCGTTATGAGCCCCCTATCACGTTCCTTCACTTCACCGTCCGCTGTCTCCACGCCTTACTGAGTTGCTTGGCGACCTGCTTAGGGAGGGAGGGTTCAGGCATAACGATGTTTAATGTATGTCATAGTAGACACACCACCTGTATACGAAAGTGGTCAACTTTAATAGGAGTTCTAGCTGGTCTGAAACGAGAAAAAATACGTCATTGCTGCGCAAGTAGGAAACATTTTCCGACAACAATATAAAACCAAGCGTTACTGACGAAATGTTGGCGCTACTGGGTTGGGAAAGAAATACAGTGTGTGGGAGGCAACCAGCAATACTGCCATTAAATGCTGTAAGTTTTTCACTCGATTAGCTGCAATGTTGTCGCAAGGCCAGTCCAATCCACCTTTCTGCTGTGGCTTTGACAACAGACTGGTTGCGTAGTTCTTATATTGACAACACTTCATTCAGATAAATCCACTTTGTTAAAAATTAAAAAAATTGCTGATACTACTTTTAGGATTAATTTTTTTAAAGGGTCGTATCTACGAAACTGGAAGCAGCAGAAGAGGTGGCACCTGCTTCTCTCTGGAACGCACTCAAACATTCCGAATTATTTAGAAGGAAGAATAAGTCCACAATAGTAAATTACAGCTGAATCATTCCATTCCCAATTTGTAATCAATTTGAACTGTGCACCTACCGACGTGATACGCTTCAAAGTGACGCGACAGTTAAAGATGGTATCTGAGGCAACAAGAAAAGACAAGAAATTTAAAGAGTATAAGCAATAGTTTGACTGCGAGTAGTTGGCTTCCCGTTCTCGTTGAAAAGCAGCATTTACTTATCAACATTCGAGCTGCTGATGAGGCCAGCAGACGTGAAACGATTTGATTTCAAATTCAACGGCGCATGAGAGGGGGTAATGTTTGACACCCTTTCAAAGTTTATTCAGCCCATTCGGTCAAATTACTTGCGTAATGGACTCAAAGACTATTAGCAGTTCTGCTATGTAGAAATCTGACTGAGTTAACCAGAGAGCACTGTGACAGGAACCTTAAAGAAGGTCATTTGTAACGCGAGTGGTGTGACGACTGGTTAGCGCCTAAAATCAGACCGTGAGTGGTAAAAATCGCACGAGTTGGACAGATGGATTCCACTTGTTGATCATGAGCTGAAAGATGATAGAAGTAAGGCTGTGCGATTCAATAATGTGTTTCGCAGCTCCCTTAATTTATTTACTAGCAGAAGTGTTTGTAATACAACCTGACTTTCACGATCATATCGCTCATTATGCCACCAGCACTGCTCCACTTGTTACCCATACGATTCACACCTATAAGGAACAATGCGCTTCGTCTTTGTGTTCCCATACCTGCCTGGAGTTTAATGCACTACTAACAAAAGTACACTCGCAATCACTATCCGCTAAGAAAAATACCAGCTGCATTGACTAGTCACAATGAGGTGTGCTCGCACAAATCAACGACAGCTTAAAGTAACTAACTGTGTTACAGACGTTCATACGACAAAGAGCAATTGGTGGGAAAATTACAGCAATTATTTGAACAAATGGCTACTAAAAGAAAGCAATTTGATTTGAAGACGCAACTATTGGCCGTTCACTAAGCTTCATCCCAAAAGTGTTTGTTAATAGTCCAATGGCATTATGACTACAGCTTCATTTTAGTGTTAGTAGTCAGGTTGGTAGAAATCCTATTCATTGCATGCTACATTTAAGCTTCTGGTCTTCGGTCAATATGATTGTGAAAAGGAATTACAAGCTGATGTTTAATCAGTTTTCGAACGTCCCAGTTTCCGCCTTAGGGCCCACCCCCTCCTCTTCGCTTGCCTCCAAATTACGCAAAAATCAGCGTTGTGTTGACAGCAATTTGTCCAAATAAACACTATAATTTTGACAAAAATTCAATCAACGTTTGACGCAGCATCTATGTAGGTTAACCAAATTAAAAGACGCGGTTCATATTTCTACTATGGACAAATTGTGAGGGAGAACGAAAAGTTATGTGAATGATTTGTGATGATAACTTGTCAACTATAATGTTAATTATCTCAAGGACAGCTTGGGCTACCATGTCTCGCTAGCTGTCGCTGACATCTGATGTGAACACTTGAGGCCGTCGAATCAGCACCAGAGTAATGACTACTTCCTTTGTAGACATGGGCAACCATTGACTCTGCACCACGCAATGGTTTAAAGCAAAAGGATGAGCTCTCCGTCGAATGATGGAAAAGGGCTACGGTCGAATCTCTGAGTGTCTTATTGTCGCAGACTACTAATGAATTGGCAAGGGGCTGGATTACTCTTAAGCTTTCAAGTAAAATAACCCAAGATAGACTGTGGAAATGGAAACCAGCTTATGTAAAATGGTTCATCGATTTGCGAGGATGGCGAAAACCTGCAATTTAAATGCCGCCGGTCAAAGAAACTTGCACTCTAGATTTGCTATAATAGGATTCCATTCGCAAAGGTAAAGGCAAGTTGGGGTATCATTCACAGCGATAAAAGACGCAGCACTATGACTCTTTACAGCAATTCCTTTTAATCCATATTTTAACATCACAATGCTAAAATCGCACGCAGATAATTAACAAACTTTCGCAATCACAGAATATAAAAAGCAGACAACATTACTGAGTTTTAATACATTCAGCATGATAAATTATAGCTAGCTGACCCGCCAGTTTGCTCGTTTCACTCTCTTGTGTCACAAATCCATCTATTTTCTTTCAAATGATGAGAAAAAGCATCGATTCTTCAACAGGGATTACTGGACTCGAGAACTTGTGAAGAATTGTTGCAAGACTTCTCCTTCATCTCTTCGAACGCCATTTAAAGCCAAGCATTAAATAAACGCATCGTTCTTCCTTTTAAATACTATGCAAATTAGAAGCATAAATTCGGGTGTTTAGCCTTTTAATTTCGCTCCCTTTTTAAAAAGCAACACTTTCTGCGTACTGCTGTGCAAATTATTGCACTAATTTTAACTACTTCAATTATGCTGACAGCTCGGATCGTTATATGCAGCAACAGCAACAAAACAGGAGTCAACGGTTGTGGCTGTGCTAAAATTTCTGCACTATTCAATTGAAAAATTAGACGTTCAAGTTCAGGAATGTTGCCAGTAGAGCCACTCCTATGTTGGTAGATTGACATTTTCGTCGGAACCACAGACGAACAACACTTTGAAGATGCTTGCATAGGTGTGTGCAGTTTATTGACGTCAATCTCGATATCGCTGCATTCGCTGTCAGCACTGTCTTGAATTCCATATGGAGGGATCTTATTTCTTTGCTCACCCACCGGAGGGAGGTTAACGTTGAGATTTCAGTAGTCTCTCTAAAGTATGCCTGGCAGAGTTCACTGGAGTGCGCGAACCACCATCGCTAATATCCTGGTTCTAGACAGAATGCTTACCATGAAGATTTGCCTATTTGGCCTAAGAACTCAATCATCTTTACTACAACTTGGCTAATGAGGATGTTATTAATGCCTTCTACAAGACGCGGGTCAGATGCTTTACAATTTGCCCGCGCACATCTGAATCATAGGACCGTGTGCCGCAGAGTAGGGCTTAGTATCATTGTTAGTTATGCTGGCAAAAAACAAGCATGTGCGGTGCAGTGAACCGTTTGAATTGAACTTGAACACTTCCTTAATCGCCAGCGTTAAAAAGACCCTCAATACTTGTTACCACGGATAAAGTCCCTGAAGTCGGAATAAGTGGTTAATAAGACCATTCACCGGATCAGAGAGTCAACCACATATTGTGTGCTAATCGGGGTATTCGCTTGACCTTCGCATACTTTTATGCAAGAAAATTCTTGAGGAGTTCGGGTGCTATTGATGGGTTGAAGATTATAACTACCTGATGGACGTGTTCCACAACTTTGCTTCGTGTGCTTGGCAAGCTAAAACATACCATCCCAAATTACCTGCTACTGCACTCTGGCGCAATGCGGTAGCCATAGGCTAGTAGTCTCGTTGGCTGCAGTCCTCGAATTCCACTGCACTGATAAGTTGCGCCTCTGACCTTAGGATTGCCTCTACTGGCTTTCATTCTGAAAGCCTAGTGTGTTGACAAACATTAGCACACCATTTGGACCTTCAATCCACCCATTAATTGGTCGCAGCTTATAATCTGACCATATTTTACAAACTTGGGATCTTTTAACGAAATGGTGCTCTGGTTTGTTGGTTATGCCAAGGTCGAGAATGCGGATAGGAAGCCAGCTAAAAGGCCATAATTTTTGAAGAGTTTTCTTTGCTACCTACGCTAAAAGAGTTGCAAAATTTAGGCGTTTTGCTTTTAGATGATCAAAAAATGTTGCCTTGCTATTCTCCTCCTTAATTGCCTTTTGCCCTACGCCTAAAGCCTATTCTCCGGTGAACACCTGCAGGCCTTTCCAGCGTTCCTTACACAGCCACAGCATCTTTCAAGGGAAAATGCTACATTTTATCTACGCACTTTCTACTTTCTTGTGTTATTTGAGTAGTGGGGTGTAATGGGTAGCCATTTTCTTGTCAAAATCAAGTCCACTCCAAGTTCTTATGCTACCCACTAAAAGCTCATGTGTGTCTATTTGCAAATAACACTGAATAAATGATAGGCAAAGCATCAAATTTTCTTTGAGTTCCCTCGGTTTCACAGATCCATTTGGTTCCACACACCTTAATTGCCTTTAAATTATGGAAGAAAAATATCTGTTACTCACTTTGAGGAGTTAGACCCATCGCTATTTTACTAGGTGGAGGACTCTATGCTCTACTCCATCTGACGAAATCACACCACGCATAAATGCTCATGCCCTGTTTCCACGCCACCGCATAGAACTGTTTAAAAGGCAAACAGCTTTGCATGGCTTTGACAGCATCCTCTCAGCAACTCAACACGTTGTTGTTTCATTTCATGCCATGAAGACTGATGAGGAATTTCTGCGCCTTCTGCAAGCGTGATCTTGGTACTTTTTGGCAAAAAGGTCTTTTGAGTAAAACATCTACTAGAAATAATCAAAATGTACTTTTCTCCCATTTAACTCTTCACGAACATCTGCCTTGAAGTAGATCACCTTCGACTCTCCTTTCTGCTATAACTCGACCATCTTCACTTAGGGTATATAGCGGCATCGACGATAGATGGTCTTGACGCAAGGGCTAATAGCTGCACACTCGGAGGTGAGTTGATTTAGCAACGGATTGCTAAGAGTGCTGCACACGAAGTTCCCTACAGCCGCCATCTACCACCTGCAGAAGATTAACTAATGAAGTTGTAAGAAAGTCAGGAGATGCAGATCAATCCAAACCAAACAATGAATGCACTTGATAGAAGCATAAACACGAAGGCTAACACAAATGCAAGATTGCTAATCCTGGTTAGTAGTTTGAGGACAACCACTTCAGTGGCCATCATTGGAGTTGACATCTCCCCTGAAGCCAGGTCATTGCGAAGTTTACTTTTTGTTTTCACTCTAATTGAGAAATGTATTCGGTTTTATGCACGTTTAAGCGGTCACATTTCGTCTCATTTGCGTAGAGCGGTGGTCATCGATCCTTTAAATAACTAAACTTGCTTCAGATTGTAGGCAGGTCAACTGGCGTAACGACAGTCTGTATTACCATTCCCAGGGTTTGTCATTGCATCCGCTCCAAGGATATTCTCAACTTAAGATGGTGGAGAGATAAAACAAAATATTTTTAGGCTTTACCAACGCACCTCCTTGCACTATCCTTATCGTACGATCTGTAAGGCTGCTGGCATGGAAAAAGACACAAAAGTCACATTTTAATTGGTAGTGAGTGTGAGGGACATTGGCCAAAAGAGATAAACTTGGCAGAGGGGACAACGACGAAAATAAAGACGCTCACCGTGATGTTGATGCATTAGTTACTAGCACTGCGCACTGACGAAGATCACCAAAATTGAAAGTTACTCCAAATCCACTTCGACTTCTTCGCAGTCAGATTAGGCTCCATTTGAATTTAGCATAAACGGTAGGGCTGCTTCGTCAAGCCATGCCTCCATATCGCCGAGGATGGTATTCTTAACAGTTAGTTATTTTTTGGATGGCGTAGATCCAATCTAAGAATAATGTCAACGTTTTGTTTCCATTTTAAGCACTGCGGATTTATCTAAACGAACAATCGACAACAAGAGACCACAGCTAGTAGGTGGGTTGAACTCATCTTGCCGCAATACTGCCGATGATGAAATAAAACCTTACAGAATTTTGTGACAGAACTGCTAGTTGCCTCTCACACCCGAATTCTTTTCTAACCCAGTAGTCCTAATATTTGATAAGTGAAGTTTAGTTTCATTTTTGCTTCCTGCAAAATTATCTTGAACGCGGCAAAGACGCATTACCTCCATCCTCTTAGGCCATGTAGATCTCCTAGTAAATCTGTGATTTTTTCCACAGATTGTGTGTCTACTTTAAGGTATAGATAACAATGTAAGATCTGGACCATTCTCCCCCAGACAGGTTATTATGCAGCTCAGTAGGGCATAGAGGCAGCGGACTGTGAAGTAAAAGAGCGTTCAAACGGCCTATACAAAATTGACATTTTTTAGCAAATGAGACCAGAAACTGCTCAAGTGATACGGGACTTATTATGGAACCACTTGCGTCATTTGTGACACATTTGGAAATAAGGAAAGTGTTCATGGCGCCATCAAAGGTAATTCGGACGATACACGTTTGACAAATTCCCCAACAAAGTGCAGTATAAGCAGGTTATTAAACGACTCAGTAAGGCGTGGAGGCAGCGGACAGAGAAGTAGAAGAACGCAAGAATGGGTGATAACGAATTAGTATTTTAGGCACTGTAGCGCCAAATGAGACCAGAAACTGCTTAAACAGTACATGTTTGGCGCATTTTCTGACAAGATGCAATAATGTATTAAATATCATTGGCGAGAAAAGTGCGTGGGACTGGACAGGCTAGCTAAGCGGTATTGGCACAGCTCTGCCACTTTAAGACTGAGGCCGCATTGTTCATGATCAAATGATACCTGATTCGGAACTACATGTTGCATATATTGATAAAAGTCTTAAAATATTTCCGGCACGAAATTTTGATAATGTTTTAGACACAACAGGAAAAACTAGTAAATTTGGTAAAAGGAACAGGAAACAAATGAGGTAGTCGAGAAAATTCTGAGTTAAACACCGGACTAGTGTAAGAAGCTGAAACTTGAGTAATTTTTGGGGAGTAGCTAAAATAGCATGGAAGGCGAGGGAGGCAATAGAATGCGCAGTTGGTTAAGAAATTTGAGAGTTGAGTGGTTACTACCAATCGGAGAGCGGACGCCTGCAATAGTTATGCGCAGATGCCTATGGGTTTGGCTCCCCCAATCTCCCTTCTATTTATTTACGGCTTCATGCATCCCTTCACTCACTTTCACATGCACTCATCTATCCTAGCATGTGTGCATGCCTACAACTCCAACCACATTGCATTGAAAATAATTTCCCTCACCTTCCTCTTGAATCTACTTCTTTTCATTTAAGGTTCTCTCTCTTCCTTTTGTCTATCCATACCTTACTTTAGAATGCCTGTTGCAGTTGTCCATGCACCTGCAAATGCAATCTACGAGGCCTCATTTCGCACTACACCAACAAAGGTGCACTTATTAATCTTTGGTAGATACTGTGGACCCCACCCTGACCTCAACATCCACTACTGCCTCCAACGTCACTCCTTTTTCCTTTAGCATTACATTATTTTCAAATTTGCATCTTATTCTAGGCAATAGTTTTAATTGCACACAAATGAGAGGCGAGGTCGTGTGGTGGCATCATTGGGGCACCTAAAATGGCCTTAATTACACGAAACGTGGTCGTAGAACACGGCCAAGAGGCAGTCCCAATCTCTGACGTGTCAATAGCACCTGAACTCCTAACTAATACCCGTGCGTTAAAAAATGCAAAAACCGTGCAAATGCTATGGGATTAGCACTCCACTCTTTACAATTTTCGCATAGTTAATATTGGTAGTAAGTGTTTGTGTTCTTAACAATACTGGCGGTCAAGAAAATCTTAAAGCTGACCTTGGAGGCTCACCGTTCCGCCTGCGCTACTTTTGCCTATATAGCAAGCAGTTGCGCGAAGCTACATTGTGTGTCCCACAGTTTTATGCTCCAGACTCCTGAAGGCAACTTGTGAAGCATCCGTCCTACGTCATGTGGATGATATTTGCAACATCCTCAATTGCCATTTGAGGTGAAGATGAATAAGTTTTTAAACCAACTAGACAAATTTTCGCAAAAACGATTTTGTCAGGAACCAGTGTAGCGACGAATGAGATTAGCGCGCTTCAATGAACTCTGCCAGGCGCACATTAGAGGGACCATTGAAATCGAAAAGTGCGCCTCTTTTCAATAATCTTTAATATTCGTGAAACTTAAGGTACTGATGGCAACGAAATCAGTAGATTCGAGTGTCCTGTCAATGAACTGCATTTCCTTATGCAAGCACTGTGAAATTTTATTCCAAAACTAACTTTTTGTGATTTTAGTGGCAAAGGATTGTCAAATGAGGTAGAAAAAGTTAGAGGGGGAGAGCAGCGAGAAATTTCACAATTTTCCACTTTTACTAGCATAAGCGGAACTGCTGAGATTCTGCCTTCTGCTGCTGATGAACAACTGCTACGTTGCAAATGACGTCACACGTCACCTCCTACTTGCATTCATTTTGTCTAAAAAATTCACTCTAAGATCGCGGAAATGCGACCGAATCAGGATAAATGCAAGGTTCTAAATACCTTCAAATACCAGCATTTGAATGGGCAAATCCCACAATTCCTGCAGCTACGTGAGCCGAAATTTCTTTCAGTAGGATAGACGACGCCACGAAATTTGCTTCCATTTATTGTGGTCGGAAAATCAAGATGATGCAACAGTTGATAAGCGATTTTAACAGTTTATCAAAAGTGACTTAGTGATGCCTAGTCAGACAGGCCAAATGAGCTCAGAAATTGATTCGGACCCATTCGTCATTTCCGCAACATGCTGCTGTAGAAGTATGGCACTTATAGCATGTTCATAACACTCCTCAGCTCCAAGGTGGGCAAGTAGCTGAACAGTTGGAATACATTCAGTAGCCCTCTTCACCTCCACTCCGCTTACATTGCACACCAGTGCACTTTTCGCCAACTTTCTCCCTTCATCCTTTTCTTCATTCAATCATTCAGCCTTCTTTTCTTTCCTTTATTCCTCTTTTTGTTTTTTTTTCACTTTCCTACTCTCCTTAATCCGATGCACCTTCTCCTTTCCACCACCGCCACAACCACTGCTAGTAAATGCCCCTCCTCACCTCTCTCCGTTATTCGTACAACATTCTTTCCTCCTCTCTCTATTTCCTTTTTTCTTCCGTCGTTTAATTAGCAAGCATTAGTTTTACTTCCTTCCTTTTCTGTCATTGTTCATTCTCTCAATCTTCCATACCTGCACTCATTGCGGACATATTTCCTTACTTTGTGGTCTCCATTTTCATGCACAACTTAAAGACATTAAAAATCATCCCATTTGGACGCATAGCTAGGCTCCCCTCTCTCTTCTCGCCTTCTCTTGCATTGATATTATTCGTGTACTCCCATCCCTACACCACCATCCAAATCATTCTGCTTGCAGCAAACTTAAATAGTTACCAAATAGGTTCCAATAGTTGCTACCTTAACCATACCCTTGCCTTTATCAAGTCTTGTTTCTCATTTCGTCTTCCCATCACACCTATGTGACACACACGCACGCAAACACACACATTTATTTAATGTGGAGGAGGAAATGCTTGATTTCCAATCCACAGCAAGACAAGCTGGTGAAATTATCCTTCTGCTTAACGCAGCATCTCCACTCAAAGGATGTAAGAGACATATTACTTCTTGTTATTACTGTTGTTGATGCACCTGTATGTACGGCCAGCGGTTAGCAGAGGAGGACCAATGCCCCCAGGAGGCACTTCCGACTCTGTTTCGTCATGCGGAAGATGCACCACAACCATCTTCAATATCGTCATCGCCATATTCTTTGTCTTCGTCATACCTACCACCTCCTCTTCCTACTTTCTAAATCGTCCCTACCCTCCTCTATCGTCGTCGTCATCGACATCGTCCTTATCATCACTGTTGTTTCTGGAATCTTCACCATCTCTATATATCGGCGATCTCAACCTCGTCCATTCCTACGCCAAATTCTATCCTCATCCTCATCATTTATGCCACATCTATCACCGTCTATTCTGCCATTTCTATCGCATCCACCATTGTTGTCTACGTTGTATTTGCCTTCACCATACTTGCCACGTCGAACGTCACCATCCCCATTGCCGCCACGGTCGACAGCACCTCCAACCTATCTGGCGTTGGTGTTGGATTAGCCCTCCTTAAAAGGCACTTCCGACTTCATTTCGTCCTCCTTCTCCAGCAATACAGCCTGCAGACCGGCTGACATTAAGGCCAGTACGGCCATACAAATGCAGAATCGGACGGTTGGCATGGGTAGATGGAGCAAATGTTAATCTCCGGCAATTGTGCTTAGGCTTTCGTGATTTGGCAATGACCTTCAACATCCATTAATCCAGCGCCACATGGACGCCGTCAAGACATGAGAGGATTGCGGTCATGCAGCAGAAGGGGAGGACGATGAGTTCAAAAAATAAAATGGTCCCTTCGAAGCAAGTTTTGCCTACATTTAAATTCTAATTGACAAATGAGATTGACTTAATAGTTTTAACGTAGAAGGAATAAAATAAGAAAAATGTTATAGTGTTTGAGTGCACTGAATCTAGGCATTGATTGGCTAATCCAACGACGCCATCTATGCACACAAATAACTGGTGCGATTCGCCGTCATCATCTACCTTATATCAATGCCCAATGAGAAGATGCCTGATGCAATTTTCATTATTGCTATTGGCTGACACATAAGCCATTGACAACTCGAACTTTGTCAGTGATAATGATGGGAGATTTGTCTATAAATAAATGTGGTGATGGCAGTCTCGAAGTGAATTTTGTTGAGCTTCACTGACGATTAAGAGAGGAGGAAGTTGTCATGGCTCCTAAAGTAGTGTCGGGCAAATCTGCAAGGAAGGTGTTGAAGGTGAAGGTGCCGAAGACGGACAAGGGAAAGAAGAGACGGAGGAAGGAGAGCTTTGCCATCTACATCTACAAGGTGTTGCGCCAGTTGCATCAGAACACGGGCATCTCGTCGAAGGCGATGTCCATCATGAACTCCTTTATGAACGACATCTTTGAGCGAATCGCTGCTGAGTCGAGCCGGTTGGTGCACCGCAACAAGAAGTCGACAATCACGAGCAGAGAGATTCAAACTGCTGTGCGTCTGCTGCTGCCTGGTGAGTTGGCGAAGCACGCGGTGGTGGAGGGTACCAAGGCTGTGACCAAGTACACGGGCTCAAAGTAGATGAGTTGGATGAAGAGTGCTGCTGGTGCCGCTGACTAGTTGCACTCTACTTCACTGCAGCCCACTCGACTCCACCCTATGCGTGAGTGAACACATCCCACGACTCTGTTGAGGACCACCACCACCACCACTACCGCATTCATTTTTGACTGCTGTGGACAAAAATATGTGCATTTACTGCCGCCTCCTCCCTTTATATCCAGTCCTCATTCTCATTGTCTGGACGTTCTTGAGGTGCTAGTGTTAGTATTGGCTGTAATCATCACTAGGTGTAGGCAGGGGAGGTCGAAGGAGGGGAACGGGAGATACAATGACTGATGTGAGGATGGCTATGAGGTTCAGCGCTAAGAGAAGGAATGAAATATGCTTTGTGTCAGATTAAGCGTCTCCAGTGCTTTTGGTTCTCGGTGGTCTCACAAAAGGCTAATACTTATTGGATGATGGGCCACAAGGCTGTGTTCTACATTAGTAGGTTGTGGACGTGCAAAATGATTGCATGGAATTCGGGCGCAGTCAGATGGGTTACCAGGGTCATGGTGACATGTACGTTCGTGGTTGGTATCGTTTTATTAAATTAGAAAGGGAAAGAATTGCTTGCGACCGGCTCCATTTGTTTCATGGGACAGCGTTTGTCCCGATATCCACAATGAACTGCTTCTCTTGATACTTTTTACAGTGTCCACAATATCAAACAATTGATGGTTTGTGGCACTTTCGCTTTCGGGTAAGGCGTCATTTTGGCCAACAGTGTCCCTGTCCACTAGCATCACACGCGTGTACACTTAAATGCATAACTATGTAGATGCTATAAAAGCACTTGTCACAATAAATAGGAAATGCTGACAAATAGGCAATTAGTAGAACAAGAATTAAGAAGGAGCTTGAAGAAAACCTAACTGCACATGTCAGGAATGTAACGCAAAATAGATTAGATGTATACGAAGGCTATCTGCACATTGCGTTATCTACTCTGTCCTTTCCTGGCACAGGTAACTAGAGATTTAGGGTGTATGGGTGCATGATGTTGCAGTACCTACAACATCGATAAATCGCGGGTCATCTGAGGTGAGAGTTGAATAAAAATACATGGCTTCTCTCGCACGCAACCTAGTTAGGCGAGATACAGCCATCTATTCTGTGCGACAGGAGGATTAGTAAGCGACCAATGACAGAGAGTACTGGTGTTGGTAGACCAATGAGATGTGCGAATTGGTTAGACTGCTCTGTGGTCAATAAGAAGTGTCTCAGCGTGATGAGTGTAGTTTGTAAGGTGGGAGCAGTCCGGCACATGAGGGAGTCACGCTTCAGTTGGTTTGCTGTTTATTGTGTCGACAGGGCGAGAAGAGAAGAATGAGTGGAAGAGGCAAGGGTGGCAAGTCACGAGCCAAAGCAAAGACGAGGTCGGCGAGTGCAGGCCTGCAGTTCCCGGTGGGTCGAGCGCACCGCCTGTTGCGTCGTGGCAACTACGCGGAGTGTGTGGGTGCTGGAGCACCAGTCTGCCTGACAACTGTGCCGGAATGCCTGGCTGCCGAGGTGTTGGATTTGGCGGGTAATGCAGCGCGCGAAAGCAAGAAGACACGCCTTATTTTCTCGTCACCCACAGTTGGCTATCCGCGACGATGAGGAGTTGAACAAGTTGTTAGGTGGTGTGACCATCGCACAGGGTGGTGTGCTGCCTAACATTCAGGCGGCGCCGCTGCCGAGGAAGACGGAGGAGCCGGTGGGTGGTAAGGAGTAGGTTGACCGAGTGCCCTACTGACCGCTGGACTGACTTGCCGAGTCGGCTGCAACTATGAACGTGACAACGGCCCTTTTGAGGGCCACCGTAAAGGCGATTGTTTGCTTTCCTCCTAGGCTACTGACAGATGAACAATCGATTGACATTTTTGCAGCCACTTTTGAATGTGTTCGTGTGTGTGTGAACGAGTCTTTGTGAAATGGTGTACCTTACTCTTCGGGTTGGAGAAGCGTTGGAGAGGGGTTGAGTATTGGAAAAGGAATAAGGTGCGGAATCCCAGTGTGGTGGATGTGTCTGTATATGTGGACGGAGAGGAAAGTCATTGTTTTGCATTTGGCTAGAGTGGGCATGAAGTGGTTAACTGTGTTGGTCAGTTTGGTTGTTTAAGAGGTATTTCGGCAAGAGCAAAGCGCAGGTGAATTGGTTAGGCTTGTTCGACATCTGTAGCGAGGAATGACGTGGCATTAAGCTGACGCGATGGAAGGGTGGTTGGAGTTGGGATTGAGAATTAGTAGAAAGTAGGTGGTACGTGGTTGTTGATGAGATAGGTTTAAGAGATGATGTAGTGGCAATGTCTTGGGTTGGTTTCGAGTTTGATGCCTAACCCGATCGCATACTTCCCTCCCTTTAACCTGTATTGAATCATGTCATTTGAACAAAGTCATTTGTCGAATACTGCTCTATTGTCTTTCAGTGCATGTAAACCAGTAGGGCATCTGATCTTGGTCTTCAACTCTCTTTTAAAAGCGTCGTTTTTTGATTGTATTGGAGGAATTTGCGCGCTGTTGTCACCAACGCAGGCACTTATAAGGCTGTCACAATGCTGCTGGTTCATCAGTCATGCTGAATGCTTTGCCGATTACACCACCAACTTCGCCTGGTTAAACCTCGAAATGACAGGTCTAAAATTGACTTTACCAGTGGGAAGGGAAACCGACACTGATTAAGTTGTAAAGAGACTGTTTTATGCAACGGTGGATTAAACCCTCTTAATGTGAAGCAAGTAGGTGAACAGATTGTTCGATGCTTTGGGCGATCAACGATTTTGCGGGCGATGTATATCCCACCACTGAATCGGACCGCTTTGCGTGCCTTTGCCCTCTGTGGAGTTGCTGATTGTGTTCTACGCTCTAAATTTCATTGCTTATTTCTGCCTCATGCGACTCGTTGAACAGGCTTACGCTTATAACGACAAGGCTGAGTTCAAACATCCAGTAGAGAATTCTTTCTGCTTCGGGTAAATGTGATCAAAACTCTGCCTTAGGCGTACGCATAAAGCGCGTTCGAGGCACTTAACCAATAACCGAAATGGCTATAAGTTCACTCGTTGTGGACACCAAGAAAGACAACTATAGATTTTGACAGGATCTAAAAAAGGCGTCTTCATTTAGTCGGAAGCTGAATAAATTCACTTTTCTTTAAAGTGCACAGTATTTGATTGGCTCAAAGACAGAGCATGGCTGGCTCAATGCTCTTCGCAACACTCATACAGAAGAGAAGATGTATTTCTTGTGCTTGTTATAGCAATAGCTTTCGTGACGAATTAAACGTACTAAAGAGTCAAGACGCATCATTTAATAATGCGGAGCCGTTATGTACAAGCATATAAAAGTCAGACGCAGCTAAGACAAGCTCTTGCTGTGAAAGATCACCAAAGCAAACCAAACAGTAGCATAGCTCTGAAATCTCATCCACTTTGATAAATATAAGCATGTTGAAGCGGAAAGTACCGAACTTCATCCGCACGACTGAAATCTTCCTTTTCATCAAACCAGCAAACCAGTGGAATGATCAACTTTCCCTGATTAGACAATCCAGTCTTTCTTGATTTAAAGGTTATTTGTGGAAAGATTTGCCATTTGAAACGATGGCATGATACTGCTCTTCCTTCCTTCCTTCGAAGCGCTGAAATTCTTGTTCTTGGCCTCAGCATCAGGCGGTCATATGGAAGTTTGCACATACATTGTAGACGAATTGTATGTAGCATTGCCATTGACCTCTTCCCATTAAATGCGAAGTGGTCGCGACTTGGAAGGTGAGCAGTGTATTGTCAACTGGAGGTTAATGTTGAGTGAGCTGAAGAAAGACACGAATGTGTAAGGGCAAGAGCTTTCGTTTAGTGTACTTCATGTGAGCGTATATGATTAGCCTGCAGAAATAGTGGTGATGAGTAAAATGCGAAATCCTCTCTCCGATGGGGGCGGTGTGAACATCTCGAAGTGTAAATTCGCGATTAAGGAAAGCGGCGTGCTCCTATCCGTAGACGAAATGTGCTTGCTGTAACACTAGACGAGTGTCAAATTAGGCGAAACTCTTGGTGATGTGTGAGGAGTCGCTAGGATGGTACAAAAGAAGGGAAGTGAGAGAGTGTGCAATTAGTAAGGAAAGGTATGAATTAAATGGTAAATAACAAGAAAGTGTAGCAGTCCATCAAGATTATGCTACGCCGGTCTGGGTTAGTACGTAAGTACGTTCAGATAAACTGCACAGAACCTGAAGGCACAGGATCGCTGGCATACTTAGTTACATTTCGACCATCCGCACTTCACTTCAATCCTTTCTGTAGCTCTTCCTGCTTCTTTACTCCCCTCCACAAAGTTGCGCCATTTCGTACAGTTGATTCCAATCTCATCACCTCCTTTTCCTTGCAATGCATTTGATGTAGATTACTGTACGCGCGTATTACTATAATGAACAAGATAATGCTTACACTATCATGGTGCATTATATACACACAGACAAAGCGTGCATGACAACTCCAGCCTCAAAGCATTCGGCAAAGGTATGCATCTGCCATTTGTCTGCTACTATAGCTGACTGGAAGTATCCTGCATGGTGATGCGGAGCGATTGCTGCATAAACGCGCACGAGTTGGGTGCATCCATTTCCCAACGCCTACTGTCAAGCAATTTCAAACGCGTGTGCATGCCATTTGGGGAGCTGCACGAGAAATCGACCAGTTCAAATGAGGATGCATAAGTTTGTTACACTGTTACCTCGTCTTTTGTGTCATCGCATGCGCATGAATGACAAAGGCTTGATTCCCAAGATTTACGTTTCCTCCCCCAGTAATTACATCTACTTGACGAGCTATTGAGCAGCTTTAACCAAATGTGACACAAAAGCGTGCTTCAATTATGCTTTTTAAATAGACATGCCTAAGAAATAACTAGTAGACTTTGTTGGGCAGTTGAACAACTACCAAGGTGCAAAATATTCTAGCATCAACTGCCTTTGCTGCGAAAACCATAATAAATGAATTCGAAGAACCTCTCGCTTTCCACACACTCAAGACTTCGCATCTGCGCCTTTTGCTTGACACGTGTGACTCTTGATGGCATGTTCGTCAATCTCAATAACTCAATTTTTCACCAGCAATCTACATCCTGTCCTTACGAATCCTTCCTTTTTGTATTATTTGATAGATTTATAAATTTATTAATTTGCCGAACTTGACAACTACTTTACTTTCTTTTTAGTTAATCAAACCATTGCGGAAGAAACGCTAGCAAGTAGATTGGTCCACGTATGGCTTCAGCTGGTTCGTCCCTGGTGTACAGTGGAGCTGTTGTCAGAATAACTTTGTTTACATATCCACTTCAATTCAGCAGATTGTGCATCACATAAAAAGAGTGGACTAAAGTCAAATCACTCTTCCAATTTTTCCAAAAAAAACTGCAAATAATATTTGCACTATAGGGCGGTCTGGATATTTGAATTTAAGGAATCTTCACACATTTACACCGGAGATGGCCAACAAATTGTGGCAGGACAACAACCCCTTTTAGCCGCAATGTAAGCGCGACTGCATTAGGTCGCAGTTCCATAATGAAGTGCCATTCTGTCCTAAGGCAAGAACGCATGGATTTGCAGGATCGCTAGTCTAACCAACGACACACTGAGTTTAAATTTTGTGCTGGTCCAACATCCACCGCTTTATAGGTTGCCGCTGACGTGGAGCCAAGCATAATAAAATCCGACTGCCTCATGCTAAACTCACGCGCATGGCAGCATGATAAAATGCGGCTATGTGCATGATCGAATATAGATCTATTTAAGGAGACAATAGGCAGATGGATGAAACAACAATGAGGCAGCAAAAATAATGACCAACACATTTAACCACTTCATGCCCACTCTAGCCAAATGCAAAACAATGACTTTCCTCTCCGTCCACATATACAGACACATCCACCACACTGGGATTCCGCACCTTATTCCTTTTCCAATACTCAACCCCTCTCCAACGCTTCTCCAACCCGAAGAGTAAGGTACACCATTTCACAAAGACTCGTTCACACACACACGAACACATTCAAAAGTGGCTGCAAAAATGTCAATCGATTGTTCATCTGTCAGTAGCCTAGGAGGAAAGCAAACAATCGCCTTTACGGTGGCCCTCAAAAGGGCCGTTGTCACGTTCATAGTTGCAGCCGACTCGGCAAGTCAGTCCAGCGGTCAGTAGGGCACTCGGTCAACCTACTCCTTACCACCCACCGGCTCCTCCGTCTTCCTCGGCAGCGGCGCCGCCTGAATGTTAGGCAGCACACCACCCTGTGCGATGGTCACACCACCTAACAACTTGTTCAACTCCTCATCGTCGCGGATAGCCAACTGTGGGTGACGAGAAAATAAGGCGTGTCTTCTTGCTTTCGCGCGCTGCATTACCCGCCAAATCCAACACCTCGGCAGCCAGGCATTCCGGCACAGTTGTCAGGCAGACTGGTGCTCCAGCACCCACACACTCCGCGTAGTTGCCACGACGCAACAGGCGGTGCGCTCGACCCACCGGGAACTGCAGGCCTGCACTCGCCGACCTCGTCTTTGCTTTGGCTCGTGACTTGCCACCCTTGCCTCTTCCACTCATTCTTCTCTTCTCGCCCTGTCGACACAATAAACAGCAAACCAACTGAAGCGTGACTCCCTCATGTGCCGGACTGCTCCCACCTTACAAACTACACTCATCACGCTGAGACACTTCTTATTGACCACAGAGCAGTCTAACCAATTCGCACATCTCATTGGTCTACCAACACCAGTACTCTCTGTCATTGGTCGCTTACTAATCCTCCTGTCGCACAGAATAGATGGCTGTATCTCGCCTAACTAGGTTGCGTGCGAGAGAAGCCATGTATTTTTATTCAACTCTCACCTCAGATGACCCGCGATTTATCGATGTTGTAGGTACTGCAACATCATGCACCCATACACCCTAAATCTCTAGTTACCTGTGCCAGGAAAGGACAGAGTAGATAACGCAATGTGCAGATAGCCTTCGTATACATCTAATCTATTTTGCGTTACATTCCTGACATGTGCAGTTAGGTTTTCTTCAAGCTCCTTCTTAATTCTTGTTCTACTAATTGCCTATTTGTCAGCATTTCCTATTTATTGTGACAAGTGCTTTTATAGCATCTACATAGTTATGCATTTAAGTGTACACGCGTGTGATGCTAGTGGACAGGGACACTGTTGGCCAAAATGACGCCTTACCCGAAAGCGAAAGTGCCACAAACCATCAATTGTTTGATATTGTGGACACTGTAAAAAGTATCAAGAGAAGCAGTTCATTGTGGATATCGGGACAAACGCTGTCCCATGAAACAAATGGAGCCGGTCGCAAGCAATTCTTTCCCTTTCTAATTTAATAAAACGATACCAACCACGAACGTACATGTCACCATGACCCTGGTAACCCATCTGACTGCGCCCGAATTCCATGCAATCATTTTGCACGTCCACAACCTACTAATGTAGAACACAGCCTTGTGGCCCATCATCCAATAAGTATTAGCCTTTTGTGAGACCACCGAGAACCAAAAGCACTGGAGACGCTTAATCTGACACAAAGCATATTTCATTCCTTCTCTTAGCGCTGAACCTCATAGCCATCCTCACATCAGTCATTGTATCTCCCGTTCCCCTCCTTCGACCTCCCCTGCCTACACCTAGTGATGATTACAGCCAATACTAACACTAGCACCTCAAGAACGTCCAGACAATGAGAATGAGGACTGGATATAAAGGGAGGAGGCGGCAGTAAATGCACATATTTTTGTCCACAGCAGTCAAAAATGAATGCGGTAGTGGTGGTGGTGGTGGTCCTCAACAGAGTCGTGGGATGTGTTCACTCACGCATAGGGTGGAGTCGAGTGGGCTGCAGTGAAGTAGAGTGCAACTAGTCAGCGGCACCAGCAGCACTCTTCATCCAACTCATCTACTTTGAGCCCGTGTACTTGGTCACAGCCTTGGTACCCTCCACCACCGCGTGCTTCGCCAACTCACCAGGCAGCAGCAGACGCACAGCAGTTTGAATCTCTCTGCTCGTGATTGTCGACTTCTTGTTGCGGTGCACCAACCGGCTCGACTCAGCAGCGATTCGCTCAAAGATGTCGTTCATAAAGGAGTTCATGATGGACATCGCCTTCGACGAGATGCCCGTGTTCTGATGCAACTGGCGCAACACCTTGTAGATGTAGATGGCAAAGCTCTCCTTCCTCCGTCTCTTCTTTCCCTTGTCCGTCTTCGGCACCTTCACCTTCAACACCTTCCTTGCAGATTTGCCCGACACTACTTTAGGAGCCATGACAACTTCCTCCTCTCTTAATCGTCAGTGAAGCTCAACAAAATTCACTTCGAGACTGCCATCACCACATTTATTTATAGACAAATCTCCCATCATTATCACTGACAAAGTTCGAGTTGTCAATGGCTTATGTGTCAGCCAATAGCAATAATGAAAATTGCATCAGGCATCTTCTCATTGGGCATTGATATAAGGTAGATGATGACGGCGAATCGCACCAGTTATTTGTGTGCATAGATGGCGTCGTTGGATTAGCCAATCAATGCCTAGATTCAGTGCACTCAAACACTATAACATTTTTCTTATTTTATTCCTTCTACGTTAAAACTATTAAGTCAATCTCATTTGTCAATTAGAATTTAAATGTAGGCAAAACTTGCTTCGAAGGGACCATTTTATTTTTTGAACTCATCGTCCTCCCCTTCTGCTGCATGACCGCAATCCTCTCATGTCTTGACGGCGTCCATGTGGCGCTGGATTAATGGATGTTGAAGGTCATTGCCAAATCACGAAAGCCTAAGCACAATTGCCGGAGATTAACATTTGCTCCATCTACCCATGCCAACCGTCCGATTCTGCATTTGTATGGCCGTACTGGCCTTAATGTCAGCCGGTCTGCAGGCTGTATTGCTGGAGAAGGAGGGCGATATGAAGTCGGAAGTGCCTCTTAAGGAGGTTTAATTCAACACCAACGGTCGTTCTCTTCATGCAAATTACTACTTGATCCTCAGCTCTCATGACCACCCACATAATCTATTGCTTCTCTTTTCTCTCGTACCATCTCAGCCACTCACCCCATGTCACTAATAGCATCAGCTCCTTCAATGCTCGTTTAAGTATTACAGCAAGCACATTTCATTTGTGGAGAGAAAAGCATCGCCTTCTGTAACTGCAAATGCACACTTCGAGGTGTTCACACTGCTTAAGTCACTGACAGGATTTTGTGTTTTACTGAGCACTACGATTCGGGATGACCATATTGATCCACCAAGGTAAGCCAAACGAAAGTTCCTGTGCTTACGCATTTGTGATTTTCTTCCTTTCAATTAATACTTATCTCTAGTGGGTTATCAATTTCTTATCCGCTGTCTGCGTGCCTTTCTTGTTTTGCTCAACGAAGTGGCGCATATCTCAATCTTGTTCATTAGGACTCAGTCCACATTCTTTTTCTCTGCTCATTTGCTGCCCTGCATAGAACCCAATGGTCAGAATGACCTGCTTTAAGGGAAAAGAAATTACTGTTTGCGAGACCAACTTCCGCCTTTGACTTATATGGGACCATCGAGATGCGGCTGTGCACAAACAATTAACTGAATGCGTTCATTGAAGCAGCGCTAGCCGAGAAGGGAAGGAATGTATCATCTACATGACTTGTGCTGACAGGTCTCCTGCAAGTGTTATAATCACTGCATCAGTGACACATGCGAATGCGCCTGCATCAGGAAATTTGTCTTCACTTGTGATTTGTTGCCTTCTGTAAGATGTGGTCAGTTGAACCTAATCGTGGTTGAAGGTTCTAATTCTCACATTTTGATCATTAGAACCATTTAATTCACCCACTCTCTTTTCTCCGACATTTATGATTCCATGCATTCCATATGCTTAATGTTGTATTGGATCGCACCGCATTTTATCTTCGCACTTGAGCCCCCTGTCAGTGATTTTACTCATACCTCTCGCTTGGATGTTCATCATCTCATGAGGAGTGCGGTTAGCTTATAGTTGTCAAGTGCACTAGCAAGTGTTACAACAAAATAATTTCACTGTTTCTTAGAGCCTCACATTTGGGACGCTACACTGTTTCATTCTAGCCTTTGCTGCATTTTCATTCAAATTGAATGTCTTCAGAGCTTGCCTTAAGACAGCTTGTGCTAATGCTGATAACCTTTGCTTACTATCATGCTGCACATAATATATCTGATTGCCGGAGACAGGGCCTTTGTAAAGAGTCTTTGACGAAAGGAATGATGAGTCGACTACCCTTGGGCATCCTTGCTCACAAAGAGCAAGGTCATTATGGGCCTTGCAACTCAATGCTCATTCTTGTGCATAGCAGCCCATGACATCGGACATCTGCCCATGGTGATTGGGTCAGCACCACAAATTTCTGCAGACTAACGGTAGAAAGACCACTAAATTTGATAATACATTGCCCTCCTTTAGTTCCAAATTCACTGACAGATCAAAACCACGCTGCGTGCTGCAGATTTGTCTAGTTCAGTGTTTTACTTACGGAGATTTTATCTCAAAATTGATGCGCAAAATGTGATGAGAAAAAGGATGCCTTTCCAATCCGTCATTTGAGCTCAAACACCAGCATTAATCTTTGCACGTATGCGTAAATCAAGAGTCGCAAGGGATAATCAGAGTCATCTAATCAATGGAAAATGCTCTTGTGTAGCAGTAACTTGACTTACATGCCTGAATAACTTTGCGCAAGATCATATTCAATCATATGCTGGAAAGGAGGTCAGTAGGAGCCACTCGCACTGACTGCAACTTGACAGATAATTTGGTTATGAAGGAGAGGACGATGTGGAGGAGAAAATGTTTTGATCAATGAAGCAGATAAAAAAGGGTCATCAAGCATTGTCTGCAGCTACCCACGCATTAATTGCTTACAGAAGCGACACAACGAATGGCACCGTAGTGACACTGGCTCGACTTCATCCACATCACAAATACAAAGAGGTGGGCAAACTATGCACAAAATCTGGCATTAGCATGAGACAGTGCACCATCAACGTAATGTCCAAGTGTAAAGAATAGAATGTGGGTGGATTTGTTGTGTGTAAAGAAAAGGAGAGAATGTCCTCTCCGAAGAGTAGTAATTTGTCTACTTGCGTTACACTGTCTTTCTCCGGACATCACATTGTCGCAGTTTCAAGGTGTTAACCTAAGCATTCTTTTAACCTACTTGCTGCTGAGAGATAGCTCTATGTTAACCTAACTGAAATCAGCAGTGACACTCACAGGTTTTCTGTGATTGAGATAAAATAGACGCACATTTGTGCAGTCTTGCATAGCAGAATGGCAATATGACATTGAATGTGCCACTTCCCGAAATGGCAGTCCATTTTGCGTTCGTTACTGAATTCAATTAGGTCAAAATTTTGAGTGGACAATGTGCCCTTGTGACACAAGCTGAAGTAGGAACTGCATCACAGTTTGATAAAGCACTGATGTAATGCGGTTCTTAATTTAGCCTCTCCCAATACCAAACGAAGTGGGTTTTTGCGGCGATCGCAGACCACACAATATTTGGCTAGACGTGGGGTTAGAGCTACAAATGCGGCTCCACCTCTCACTTCGTAGCTTTTATTTCGCAAACATTTCTAAGCTGTTGTCAACGTAGATAAGTTTCATGCAAACATTAGCGATGTGGTTCACTCAGATTGAACCTTTGCTCGCCTCACTGACAACAAGCGTGTTAGGTGTATTTGGAAGCGCCCACGCGTCCCATCATACGATACGCGTAGCGCACGCACGCGAAGTTAATTTGCAGGTCAGAGACAGGGTATCCCATAGGTCGATACGAATGTGGTTCATTTCTACAAAAGCACCGCGCCTTGTAAGTTAAAAAGAGTTGCAATGCCAAAGATAGATCTTCGATTCTGCCTAATATCGCAAGCAACCTCCGTTTTGAGTGAGGGCTTCATAACAAGAAGCGGTAAGTTGTCTTATAATATCTCTCTCCATTCAGAACATGGAAATAGAATTCCACATACACTAGCATTTGTTACATCTGTCGATTTCTTCCGTTGATCCCATATTTCGTTCAAAACTGTGATGTGCTCAGTTATACTGAGGTCCATTCACCAGCTGTGAAGTCCACATATGAATCCACGGCATCTCCTGCTGCTAGTTGCTAGAGTTGCTAGAATTGTTCCATTTACTTTACTTGGATCATTCAATAGTTCTCATTGGTAAGTGTTCCCTGAAAAAGGTGGTGTGGCTGAGGCGATGGGGTGTGAGGATGTTTTTAAAGTGACTGCTCTTGCAACACTAATTGTCCCATTAATATTTCTTCTATCATGGCACAGGCTGCGATTCCAATCTGGTCACTGTGCCCATCAACACACTTCTTACGCATCCACGCATGCATACGCTCGTTTATTTGTTTAGGAAATTGATAAGATTTTATACATAACCCATGAACCTGAATTATTTAGCTTTTTAAAATTAGCAATACAGATAACAATTGCTAGCGCACTTCACGATCGCATCCAAGCAAGCGTACGAGCAAAGATAAATGTGATGCGATCCGAGACGACGCCACGTGCACGGAATGTATGGAATCGCGAAAGTGCGAAAAGAAAGAAGTGAACGAATCGTAGCGAGTAAGGTTAAGCATAAGAAGAACTTGTAATCACAATCGGCTTAGCATGACGATATCATCGAGAAGGTAGTAGAAGGTATTGAATCCCCAATGCAGGACAAACTTCATGATACGTGTACATTCGTTAGTGACGCTGATGCAGTGATTGTAGTACTTCTGGTAGACATATCTTCACAAAGTGTAGACGTTGTTCTCGTTCCTTTTTAGCTAGTATGCCTTCAACGCACGCATTTGGCTACTTGTTTGCCCTTAGGCACACCTCGCTGATCACACTAAAGTTAAAGGTGGAAGTTGGACTCGTAAACGCTGAGTCTTTATCAATTCCCCTGAGTCGCCTTAGAAACAGCGCTAGTTACATGCTTGCCAGTGAGCGGCATACAGAGCAGCAAACGAGTAGAGGAAGAGGTTGTGGAATGAGTCCTGATGAACAAGAATGGAATATGCGCTACTTTGTAAGGCGAATTGCGAAAATGGCACACAGACAGCTAATAAAAAATCGACGATCAACTGAAGGTTAAAGTGATTTGAGAGGAAAAGAGACTTGAATGCGCAAGCGCAAGAACTTTCTTTTGGCGTCCTACAGCATGCATTTGGAGGTTCAAAGTCTTACTGCTGAGATAGGTGAATAAGTAGTACGGTTAAGCCCTACGGAAATGCCTCCATATAGGAGGACTAGGAAAATCCCCTTTGTGTACATGGATATAATCCGATTTCTCCACTTGCTTCCGTAACTTGAATGCCTATCTACTCAATCGCTGAGTAACACTTAAAACGGTGAAGTTGCCTCAGCATTTGAGCCACAGAGCAGCAAAAACTTGCTTTTTAAGCTTGAAGTGTTTTTTTTCAAATACTTTCATGCATTCATTTCCGTCTTTTGGCGACGCAAAAGAGACCAAAGTCCTGATGTAGTAGAAAATCCTGCAAGAAAGTCACAGAGGAGAGTGCTTTGATCGTAAAGATTTAATGCTGATGCACGTCTGTGGAAGGCCGTTAGTGATTAAAAGTCCAGCGAGTTAGGACAGCATTGCTTCTTGCTAAATTTTGCGATGTGGTTCATTCTAGTTGAAGCCTGGTGCACTTGACCACTCACTCTTACGTTGACAGGTCATAAGTGAGTTCCTCCTAAGCAAGTCGCTGACAATGGATCATGCGTCCTAAAGTCAATCAGTTCACAAACCCTGGCAATATATTATCCAATCCATGACGCGAAATGATACACACTTTGCTGTGCTCTGATGTAGCATCATACAATTTCCACTTTTAACAATCTTGTCACTTACATGGGCAAGAAGCGCAATAGTCTTGATTGAAAGAAATAACACACGTGTGGTAATCCTTGCTAACTCCTACAGCATGACCAACGACATCTAATGGTTACGTCTGCCTTTGCAGACAATGCAATTTAAGTCGAATAATAGAATGCAATTTTGCACAAAAGTATCTAGAAATCGAAACTCAGTTGTGCAAAGTAAATACTGTGCCCAATGAAGTACTCATACAATAAATATTGTTACGTCGCTTGCTGAAGAGCATTTTGGCGTTCGCATGCTCAGACTTATGTGATTCGCGCATAAACGCCAAAAGAAAAAGCGAAAAAATTGGTTTTTGTTTTTAATGCATTATGACTAACACCTATCGTATCCTTTTTGTCTTTCCTGAGGCTGTAACCAGCCACGCTTACGAATCGTCATATTTAATCCTCCCTCTATGCCATCAGCTTTTTCTGGCATTTCTATGAGTGTCTAAAGTCAAATTACCTCCTGTAAGCCCTACTTAACCTTTACACCTTTTGATTACTAACAGAAATCACTAGCTTGTTACTGAATTAGGAGCATTAAGCTTTTCTAACGCTTTACTATAAGTCGGGCTGTGGTGCCCGTGTAGAAATTCGTCCACCACCTCGGATCTAGCCATACGTTTCGATTTGTGCCACAGCTCTAGGCCGGTAAACTTGCAGCCACAAGAAGGTATAAACTCATGAGCGTTCGTGATTTAGGTATAAATGCTACACAAGCTTCTAAGGCTATCAAGTTTCATTATCTTCCTGCCTGAGTGCATATATAACTGCATGATGGAATTCGCTTTTCGATTACATCAGTTAGATGAGTTTGCAAAGGCACTGTGTTGCATAACCATAAATCCACACTTTGGGGTGGTTCACACTACCGTCGAATTTGCATGATCCATGTGCCTTTTAAAAGCTTGTTTGTAAGTCTCAGGAGCGTAGTTGTTCCTCAGCAGTCTACCCTTTGTATTTTCAAACTTTCAACTTGTTTTGTTTGTCAATGTAGCGAAACTATTACTTTGCGAAATCGACATCTGCCTAACTTCCATTTTATACTTAATAAAAATAGTGCATATTGATGGCTTGCATGGACAATGAAATGCAGATTGGACCATATTAGTCTCGTTTTAGTTTGCTTTTGATGTAAAGTGTAGCTATTTCCAGCCTTACTTACATTAGGCAGGTCTTGCATTATATTGGCAGGAAGAATGCTCAAGTCAAAATATGCTCACAAACCTCTTTCGCTGCACAGCTTTAGAATTAAATCGAATTGAAAGCTTGAAGCGATAAGTGTATTTAGCTACTCTTTCTCACTCTATGGCATTGCTTTACAATTCACTTGATGCTCATCGAGCGAATTTACACCCATCGTGAGAGCAGTTAGCATCGGTCAACTCAACGTTCCCATGTTTGCTAAAATAGCAGCACAGCTTTTTGTATTATCTTGCTTTGCTTTATTGTGACACAATAATAAGAATCACCCCATTTTTACTATGAATGCCAAATATTAAATGGTGTGATTAAGGAAATAAGTAGATGGAATGAAGTCAGTTACAATTAGCAGGAAGGGCTATGAAGAAGTGAGAAACGTCTCTTAGTTGATGCACAGAGAGCGAAGGGGGAGAAAAACGGACATTCGCGGTGAATAATGCATGGGTGCCTTTGTTTTTGACAATTCAAAGCGTAAGCTTAGCTCACTGCTTTTTGCCTCGACGTTAAACATGGACAACTCTGATGGGGTGGACGTCTGCGTCTTAGCCGCCTTCTAATTAAAAGTCACGTGTGTAGACCTCATTTGGTTAGATCGGAATCATGCAGATGTGCCGCCACCATTAATTATGCTCAAACGCCTTCCCCCGTTGTACGTGACATTTTCAAAATTCAGCCATGTTTATAAGCGCACGTGTGTTTGGTTTGGTGGCGTGATAAATTTGTCAAACTATTGTGGTTAGAAATGTTTTGATTGACGCAATTTCTTCCTAAACTTTGGTAACATTACACTTTTATTACATTCACCATATTGAATTTATAAGTTCGCTTGAAGTAATTTGCTTCCATTTCGCGGTTTGCGAAACAAAAACAGTTACTTACACACTTTACAGCCATCTTGCTACGGCACAGCTGGGCTGTTCCGAAAAATATCTGAAGTGGCAGATGTACAGTTGATGACGTGTTTCTGCATGCTTCTCATTGTCGGTGCGATTTAAGAAGGACCTCATTCATGGTCAAAGCGAATTAAGGTAAGTTTAGATGGAAGTTATCAAGAGGATAAATCGAACCCCTTAAAGGCAATGAAGAGGGCAGGGGAGTGATTAGAATGCAATTGCCGCATTTGGTGATTCCAAGGGGCCTCTCTGTGGTCAATTGCTCAAAGCAAACAGGAGCAGTATGGAAACATACGTGAAATGCTGAAGTTGACCGACGAAGTCTACCTGTGATTAAGAAGGCATTCAGCTGACATCCTCTCTTTACAAGCCTACGAAACTCATTCAATCAACGGTCCCACGTAGCGTCTAGTACAAGGACTTGGACTACATGGCCAGAGAGCTAGTGCGCAATCAGGTCTTTAAAGCGGTTCCTACAGGACGTAGTTTGACATGTTGACAACTAAGAAGCTTGCAGTTTTATACACGACGGAAGACGCCTTCATCGTCGACCTCATTGTGATATATTTGCTGTGATTGTGACACGCAGCTCAAACGCCTCGATCACCTTATCTTGGCTACCCATCACAATGGCTTAGATGGTTTACACAGCGCACACAGCACGTGAAGAAGAGGTAGAGGGCTAGTTGCAGGGATGATAGGGTTGGAATAGCATGAGTTCGTTCTTTTGATTGAATAGAAATCATAAAGAATGGTACAAGAGTCGCAACGAGCAAAGTAAATGTCTCAATATGCATTTTCAGGATGCTACCTAACTACAACCAGGCCCACTCCAATGACAAATTTATTTTCGCACAAAATAATTTTACTAAGCATCAAGTGACTCACTCTTCTTTTTCAAATGTAAAAACCTTATAGTATAGTCTCGTTAATGAGACGACGAGAGAATTTACGAGGAGATTTGCAAAGAATTAAGAAAACGGTCTTGAAAGGCCTTTAACAGACAGGAAGACCACAAGAAGGAAGGACAAATCACTGAGGGCAAACGGTGAACCATCCAATGGTGCTAAAGTCGACCTCCTTTGGACGAATTTCATGATGCACTTGGAAGAGTCATATCCATTCACTAGAAACCATGTTTTGAGTCGGATCAAAGCATACCACAAAGGTAACATTGTATTTTACAGGGTGGATTCAATCGAAAAGACGAAACCTGATTTGTTTGGGTGGAAAATAGCTGTTAGTACCTTACAATTACAATTGCGAAGCAGAATCCTTCAGTAGTCTCAAAGAAGTCTTTTTGAAGCTGGCAATAGGGGACATTCTCCAAAACGTGAACCTTAAATGCAGGTGCGTTTGAGGCTTTTAAAGAAAGCTGAATTCAGTTAACTCGAACTATCCCCACACTTTGCAAATTACAAGGGCAGGTAAAGAGTGCAGTGTGGTGAGTTCATTGTTGAAGGTGGTAATTTATGAATTTAGTTAGCAAAATCATGTTTGGAAACACTTTCAGAGTTACTGCACTGCAGACGCACGAGGAAATCCCTACTTGTTACTACGAGTCACATTAGAGTCACAAGAACATCAGTGATGAAGTGGTGGATGGGCGAATTGTCTCAATTTCGATAATGGATTTTAGCACAATGACCAATGTGATCGCTGCTTGAATGGAGACTTGCATGGTCAAATTTGGCATGAAGTTCGTAAAATTTAGTCTAAATGGTCAAGCAGTTGTAGCCGTGCTTTCACCTCTCAATCGGATTATCAACAACAATACCATAAGTTCACTAAGTTCACTTGAACTTATCATTGTGTCCTATATTGTAACAATCTCGATACAGCTTTCCCACTTCCATATTGCAAAATGTTGAGCTTTACAAGACAGTTCATAGACTGATGGTGCTAAGGGGCAGGACTTTTGAGGTCGCTTGAATCTGAAATCGCTCTTTTGTTTTATTACTCAAGTCAATGACTTTCGATGGTGTTTCTAGGGCAAACCTACTAACTAGAGAAGTTCGCTTTACTGACAAATTCAAAGCATTACTCACTGTTGTTTACGTTCTCACTCTTATGACATTATGGCGCCCAACGGCTGGTTATAGCGTGGTAAGGTCACGAGAGCATATGCACGTCTTTATGAGGAAGTCAGGATATAGGATTCATAAGTCTATCCCTTATTCCTGTGAGGTAAGTACCAAAAATGTAGGGTGATAGTTGTTTTTTATTAAAATGCCTTTTAATTCATCGTAGAGGGTAAATGGAGCATCAAATCTCAAGCGGCAGCCGAAACCCACATGGTTAGAATAGGTCTCTAAAAATGACACCAAATAAATGTCTAAAGAAGAATGGTGTGAGAGCTTTCTTTGACTGGATCCATATCGGTTAATCGTCTGCTACCGAATCCGTGGTTTTCTTCACCAGTCATTCTATTAGATTTAGTTGACACTAAAGCTAAATGTAAGGATGCAAATCGAGTAAATGGACAATTTGTGTCCCACAGGAAGTTATACTGCCTTATAAGATGAGTCAAATGAGAAAATTTCGTCTTCAGTGGTTAATAAAGGCTCCGATAAATGTGCGTATGTTTATATTAGTCACAACCTAAGCCAGCAGAGATGCAGACCATAAGCATCCGAGAGGACCTTACATATCACCGGCATCACAACATGAACTAGAGTTCCATCCATTACCGCAAGCAGCGGTGTATATCTTGATGTAAATATGTAATGTGCATAAAACAGAATGAGAGCCAAATTCACTGTAGATCATACGGGGAGGTGAACTTTCTGACCTTTTCTACTATACTCTTCTGGCCGACTGCCACCTCTCTCCACTTGGCAGCATTGTTTGGAGGTAAATGGCAATGAAGGGCATTTGAGCCAATGTAGACAAATTGCATTGATGGCACCTGCTCTAGAAATTCACAGTTGCATGACTGTTTCCATGAGAGAAAATGGGATTGGCATTTTTTTCGCCTAAAAGCATGCCATTATTACTAAGATAAGGGAATTTGTAAAAACATCTGCCTGCCCGCCTCGAAGTTAGCTTTGATTATGGAGTTCGGATTAAATGACATAGAAGCATTGGCGCCGGACCAGCTATAAGGTCAGCTCTATTAGCCAAAACTGCCAAGCTCGTGCTCCACGGCTGGAACAACCACCAACGGCAGAACATCTGGTGCTGATTCGCACATCCATTTGATTGGACGCAAGTGCAAAGCAAAATGTGCGCAATGCCGATGGCTTAATAGCGCTTAGAACAAATCACTCAGCGGTGCCTTTATTTTTGAAAGCATCGCATCCAACTTGGACTTCGCACGATGCACTGCAGCTTGGCTTGCTATTTGACATAATCATACCCCAGTTGATCCTAAAGTGAATAAGTCTAATGGCAAATTTGCGGTACGGTTTGGGGATCATAGATGTCGATGAAATTAATTTATATGAAAGTCAATCTTTGAGTGGCTGTGTGGTGGGATGGCAACGTAGCGGCGCTACGTCCTGAAGGCAAAGACGTTCCCACAGAGAAGTTAAGAAGTCAATTCGAAGGCTGTTTTGGGATTCGCACAGCAGTAAACGAGACATTGAGCGTGCGGAAAGCTTGGCGGAAAGGGATTGTAATGTTATCAAGATGTTAAACGTAACCGCGTCAATCGAAACAGCAATTTGATAAAATTATCACGTTAACAAAAGAAACACACGTGTCAATTTATAAATGCGAATGAATTTTGGAAATGTCACAGACAAGGGGGGAAGTGAGTGAATTTAGGTGATGGTGGTGGCACGTCTGCACACATGGCTTTTACTAAGAGGGTGATTAAGACGCCGCTGTCCAACCCATCATAGTAGTCTATGTTTAATGCTGTGAGATAATAGCACGAAGTGAATTTTTAAACGCAGTGTTTGGGAAAATTCCAGTGCAGAATTAACCAAAGCCTTCCAGTCTCAAATTAAAATCTGCAAGCACCAGGAATCGGCGAACAAGATGGAGGAGAAAGTTTAATAAAAGGAAATTAGGTATAAGAGTGAATTTTTAAAAATGCAAAAGAAAAAAACAAAGGAGTGTTTAAAAAGTAAAAGATCTAATGCAAAATGACAATTAAAAATGCAAAAGATGAATTGTCGAACCAAAAAGATATCGAGAAAAGAAGAAATTGTGAACAAGAGAGAAAATAAGCAGAAATTAATGACAACAATAAAAAAAAGAAAACAAGGCAAAAAAATAATGTAAAAGTTCAACAAAAAGTGGTTCGAGTAGTAGCAATGCCAGCAGCAGCAGAAGCGGCAGGAGGTGTAGGTGGGGGAGAATGTTGGCGTCTCTTAATTGCAACAACCATTGTGGCAGCAGAGGGGGCGGCAGAGAGATTTGGAGACACGTAGCGAAGTGGAGATAGAGTTGGACACCTAGAGTGGTCAAGTGGGCGAGGCTTGGTGATTGGGTGGGTGTGTAAGTGGTTGGGTTGGTGTATGTGGGAGAGGTAAATGGAGAATGTAAGGTGATAGGTTGAATAGATGTATGAATGAAAGAAAGAAGGGGGGTGGAGGCATATGGCAGAGAGAAGGAAAAGAGAGAGGAGGGTGGAGTGAGAGAGCATGGAGCTTTGGCAACAACACTGTGCAATGTCTGTCAGTGTTGTTGGTAGCTCCACTCTTGCTCACTCAATTTATATGATACTTATATTTTCATATTTTTTTGTTAATAACCTTAACTGTATATAGTTACTTTTACCTTTTTTTCTTTTCCTGACTGTTTGCCTCATTCCCTTGTCCATGTTATGGTACTGCAGTGTCACCTCGTTCCCTTTCTCCAAATTGAATTTTTCGTCCTCTTATTGTTCATATACTTTGTTCTATTAATTCAGCAGAGATTTTTCCGTGTGCATATGTGGAGAGCAGCTGCTTTCTGCGAATCATTAAGAGTTTCGACTTCTTTACTGTTCATCTGATGTTACGGCAAGCACATTTTATCTGCGAGTGGGAAGGCGTCACTTTCCGCCACCACAAATGTGCACTTTGAGATGCTCACAAACCTTTATCAGTGACAGGATTTCTCATTTTACCGGACACCACGTTTCGGTGGTTAGCATATGAGCCCACACGAAGTACACATTTGACATTAGATTTTGGTAGTTCATCAAATTCCTATTCGCTATCTGTGTGCCGCTTCTGTAATTGGATCTACGAAGTGCCGTATATAGCAATCCAGTTCAATAGGGTTCACACCACAACCTCTTCCTTTGCCCGTTTGCTGCTCTGCAAGCCACTCACTAACAAGGAGGTAAATGGTAATGTTTCTGAGGCGACTTGGTAGAATAGGAAAGACTTCAACTTAAATTGGACCACCGAGGTGCGTCCATTGAAGGCATACTAACTGACCAGGAAAGAGCAAATCGTCCACACTTTGTGAAGATGTGTCTACCAGAAGTACTACAACCACCCCATTAGCGTCACTTGCGAATGTGCCTGTATCATAAAAGCTGCCCTGCGTTAGAGATTCAATACCTCCAACTACCTTCTCTATAACATCGTCATGCGAACAAGATCGTGGTTACAAGTTCGATTTCCCACATTATAGATGTCCACACCTTTCTATGTTTCACCTTACTCGCTTCGATCTATCTATCTACTTCTTTGCGCAGTTTTGCGATTCCATACATTCCATGTGCATGGCGTCGCGTTGGATTGCAACATAATTCATCTTTGCATGTGCGCGCATGATTTTTGACTTTAATTGCACCTCCTGCTCAAAAATCAAACATCCCGTGAGAAAGAAACTTCCAGAACGAGATTATTTAATAATTTTATCTGAATGCGGTCATGAAGCGCATTATCATTTGTCCTTTGTGTCGCTAATTTCCAAAAGCTAAACGTTTCATGTTCATGAGTTGTCTATGGAGACTTATCAATTTCTTAAACAAATAAATGAGCATATGTATGCTTGAATGCGTAAGAAATCTGTTGGTGGTCATAGTGACCGGATTGAAATCACGACCTCTGCCATGATGGAGGATAAATTAATGAAAAAATTAGCGCTGCAATTGCAGTCACATTAGATACAAATCCACACGCCATCCCCTCAGCCACATCACCTACTTCAGGGACCACTTACGACTGAGAAGTATTAAGAGCTGTGAGTGAACGAATCGAAATGGTGGATCTAGTAGGGTTTGGCTTTCTAATGTGCATTGACAAAATCACAAATAGGGTCTTAAATGTCAAAAACCAACTCTTATGGTGCGTCTTGCGCCTCCCGGGGCAGTATACACAATCCATGCCTTTATTCATGTTAATACTTTAGTTGCAGTTTCCTCCTAGTAAGCTGTGTGGAGGATTACCAGCTTATTGGTTAATAATGGACAAGAAGATCGGTATGTGGGATGCCCTCTTGGGTTAGAGTACTTAAACAGCACACCCATTCCTTCTCACTAATCATGAAAAGCAGTGTAATCTGTCTGCGTTGGCTACGCCACTTCTGCTCAGCCTTCTGCAGCGCTTGAGTGAAGATGTTGTTCGACCACTTCAACAATTAGGAGTTTTGCTTTCATAGACAGGGTGCACGAGACCTAGTCTGTTAGGACACTTGTCTACATTGAAAGTGTTTGTCTTGAAAAGCATTGTTCTGTCCTTTATGTGGTACGTTGGCTTTATTTCCAGGTGCTGTAGTCGACCTTTTAACGTGCCCGTTGACTGTTGTGTGAGTATGGAGTGTCACTTGTTGAGGTGATGCCACATGTTTGCTTGCCCATGGATTAGTAGAGTGGTAGATCACCTTCGCAGCGTTTGTTATTTACCAGTCCTCCATGCAACTTCAGCTCGGATGCACACGTGTTGCTTTGCGCGGTCGAGACTAGGCGAAATTTCCTCTTTCAACGTACATTACTAACCAAGTTTTGAGCAAGTTGATGGGTCGGTGTGTAGCGATTTTACCGATAACTTATCGAGGAAATTCTTGTCAACAGTGAAGTAGAAAGCGAATTCGCCAAAGTGGAGAAGCCTTTTCAAATTATTAAACACTTTTTCACAGACAAGGAAAGCTAGTGAACTTTGGACACTCTGGCATTATTTCTCTAAAGGTTAGTTGAATTTTTGCGCAAGTGTCGAACACACGGGTATTTCTTCAAACGAGTTCAGTTTTCTTTCTCTATCTTAAGTTTGCAGCCACTTTGATCAAAAAGACAGCGTAGAAGTAGATGCGTACATGCTAGAATTTGTTATTACGGAAAAGAGAAGGCGCACACATTGACGCAGTTTGATGGGGAAGAGCTTTGTATGCTCTCTAGGGCGCTTCGATGTTAGCCCAGTCCCGAGTTGTGTGTTTTGCCTAATTGTCACCCAAAAGGAGTAAGCAAACATGTCCTACACACAGCTGTGCAAGTATCATTCAGATGAGCACAGATAAATTGCGCACGAAAGGGCATCCGGTGTGTCGCCTAATTTGATGATAGTACAGTGCTGTGGCATCATGGTACCCCGTGTACTCATAGGAGATGCCAAATATGCCTTTGATCTCCACCCACGGTAGGTTTCATAACTCTGTCCTTTAGACCTCACTCAGTTCTATAAAGAATAATTAGCAAACAAAATGCCATATTGCGGTAGGAAAGGAGGTCACGATTCTCGGCAATTTCCGCTGCCATGTGCCGTGCCTACGAACGAATCCGAGACTAAAGTAGTAGCTCACGTGTAAATAAATTAAACTAGCGTGCATTTATGAGTGGCTTTTTTTGCCAAAAGGAGGCATCAAAACCAAAAGGGAGAACCTGGATACCTTGTCGAAGGCGTAGCTCTTCTCAGCCGGAGGTTGATCATCATTCGAAGCTGTGATATTCAGAAAGGGAAGTGGATTGAGCATCGCTGCAAAGCATGCAATGCGAAATCTTGTAGTTTATGCCACTCCACCTCCATTATCATACATGCATCATCCTCTTCCATTTACCAACACTATGAAATACGAAAATCCCTTCGCTTACTGCTTCTTTGATTTAGTAAATGTAGTAGTGTGACAAAACCAGCGTCAAACACTGCATGAATGGTACAGCAAAAGAAGGTAAAATAAATAATAAGAAGAAAGGCAGAATTATGTCTATGAAACTGTTCAGTTTCTTCCAAGTAGCCAAAAGTGCCTAAAAGGTAGGCAAATCCAAAATTCTCCTTTTCATCCTTCTCTTTTTACTGGTTTTGCATTCACGCTTCTCTTCAGCAATTGATTTTAACAACTACAATGACAATTCTATTTCTTTGCACAGGTTTTCTTTTGCATACACCTGTCTGTTTCCCGCCACTAACGTCAGGATTTACTTATTTAGTTCGAAGTTTAAAACAAGGCCATAAACAGGGATTTCAATCAGCTTTCACGACTATTGCAAAAGAGAGCGGAGTCTTGGTGACGCTTGATCAGTTACGTGAAAAAATCGACCAACGCATTGTAGCTTTGCAACAGTAGTTGGACGCTCTCTCTACTGCCCGCAGTGCGATATAGGTCCTAGCCACCACCTTAAGGTCCTAGAACCCTTTAGATTGATGGCTGCATCTTTTCCCATTAGTTCATCACTAGTGTCAGATTGACGCTCCTCCTTAGGCGACATTGGCTTGGCAATATCAAATCAGGAGCTGATTTCTTCATGCCGCTGCTACTGAGCACTATCTAGTAGCGAGGAATTCTGCCTCAGAGTCAAGTAGCAAGATGTCGGCAGCACTGTGGTGGTGGAGCTGAGGGGGAAACGTAAATGTGCGCATGCCTGTGCAAGTACATAAGTTGATGGTCAAAAACAGCAATAGAAAGCAAATAAGTTGACTTGTAGGCACATGAGATTAACAAGCTTAATACCAAACGGTCGAATCTGCTTTTATCATCTGCATCGGAGGTGCGGAATTGATCAGCTAGTCACTGATTTCAATTATTTTATTAATATAATCGAATGAGCTATCCTGAGAAATCAGATCAAAAAAGGCTTTAACTAACATTGAGATATTACGACATAAACACTAATGGATGACTTGAATTCTGCATTAGCATTGTGGTGAGACGGGAATGGCAGGGCGGGATAGTGGTTGTTGTCTCCACATCACATCATTGAAAGGCAGTACTATGGTTCATGGATAAAAAGTCGAGGAACTCGTTTGTGCTCCTGCTGCTTAAGACAATTCCGACTGTTGGCAGCCGCAGCTTGCTAGTGGTTCTGGCCTCACCAGCAATGTTCACGAAGCTGATCGAGGAAGATTAGAGGAGCTCCAATGGTCTGCATGACCGTGAACTGGCTAACCGCAATCTAACCCATGATGGGGGTTGACCTGATCGCTGGTTGCAGATCACTAATGCAAATCAAATGCTTTCGTAATCTCCTCCTTGGCGCTGCTCACCTTTTGTCTACTTAATTGCGATATCAGTAGGAGGACATTCATTCCACCTTCTACACAGTCGTTTCCTAAAGTAGAACAATTTAACTTCACTGAAGTATGTGCAGGCTTCTAAAAAATGAGTGATGTATGTGCAGTGAATGGCAAGAGAAGTGCAGATATGCGAGGTGTCAGGTGAAGGGGTGGGGAAGGAGGAGCATTTGCAGACAAGGATCACTGATTACAGAATGCTGCGGAAGGCGAACACAAATGCGATAAGAAGTTGTTTGTTGCTGAGACAGACGAGAGTAAAGTCCGAGGATGGAACGAGAATCACCCGATCATTGGAGCGCACTAATTGATCTTAAACAGATGTTTACTTTACCTTGATAGGACTGACGTCACGATTCTTCCCCATCTTGCGTTGCCTCCTATCAATATCGACCAGACCTAAGTTGGTGCTGTGTAACTCGAGAACGACCGTCAAGTCCCAATCCTAATTAAATTTGGATAAGAGCGGTAAAAAGGAGTGCAGCTACGTGACCAAGCTCACCACACATCAGGGGAACCTCAATTGCCGTTGCTTAGTACGAAAACTGCTGCAAGCAATTACGTTAGGAAACAAGAAGTAGACATCCCGTTTTAAATCAAATCGAAGCTGAAACGAGTTAAAAAGAAGCGGAGCTATGTAATCGGTTTCCCTACACATCAATTCGACCTAAGTTGTCGTTTTTAGATGCTGGAACTTCGGCTCTCACGGAAATCTTTCCCGAAATTGTCCAGCGACGCATCACCCGCAACATAGGAAAAATCAATTATGGAAGACAATGGGCTGCAGAGTCCTATTTTCGCTCAAGTCTGTTTCAAAAGAGATGAATAAGGCTAAATCGTTGTGAGTGTGCTAACCCAGGATTCTTTGCCATGATACACGTACTAAAATTCCGCCATAGAGATATAACTACCAGAATTGCAGCTGGCAAGCTTCTAGGCCACGTTAAAAGCCATCTCTGGCTTTGGTGTCTAATTTTGGTAGCGTGTTTTGATGTTTGACCACCTATTCAGCGTCAAGTTCACTGCGTATTTTGATAAGTGATAGAACACTCCAACCGAAACTGACCGAAAATCCTAATGAGCCAACATCGCTCGATTCCCACACTCTCACCAGCGGTAATACGACCTGGAGGCATGGACTGTGGCAACATTTAGTTGATCTTCCATTCATCACTACCATTGTAAGTGTTGTTTTCGAGATTCAGTCTTTCCGACCTAGTTGACCTTGTTCGGTTGTGTTGATAGTCGAGTAATTTCTATCATTCTTATGTGTGTGTAGTTTCCTTAGTAGCATGTTATTAACTCTGCTGTTTGAATTTGGGTGGGTTTGGATGGGACTTTTATAAAGTCACTCAAGTTAAGGTGTTCATTCCGTAGATAGTCGATCGCCCTTCCTGTTCGAGCAACGATCAGCCATGTGGCTTAAACAGGGTCTGACCTATTGGCAGTTTTTAATGCCATTGGCTTAGTTCGCAGATCAAAATCACTGACCGCGTAATTAATCAACATCGGACCTTGATTTTACGGTTCAACCTGGGTCGTCGCATATGGTTAACGATCTGTACGCAGGACGTACCATGCTTCTGACGGTTAACAATCACACTCTCGGCTGGGATGTAATACATAGTCTTGCATTAATAATCAGCCGACTTTTGGCAGTCCTAATCGGGAGCGTAGGCAATGTCTACAGCTCTTTTTAAGTTCCACATTCACAATTCCATTTAAAACTCACTTTAAGCTTCACTTGTAAATTCGGATGGCTCAATCGTCATGGAAGGAGGTGTGCTGCAGTGCATTCTTTTCTTTCAAGGTTACACTCAAACACCGATTCATGATGAAGCAGGGCGAGTGGTTTATTGGTTGCTGAAGTACTACTCCTCATGCCTCATTTAGAAAATGTCATAACAAAACACAAGACTGAAGGTTTAGACAGTAGAGTTGAAATCTATGGACGGTCAGAGTGCCGAATGCATAGCAAATTTTTAGTACTAGCATCTGTTTTTGCATCAAAAGTCTACCTTTAGAATGCCCTTACCAATTCTGTTTGAGACAGCATTCACCAAACAGCGAGAAATGCATTCAACTCTAGGAAATGGACAGGTTGGCTGATATCCACTCTGTGTAAGATGCAATGGAATCGTTTGAAAACGTAAAATTTTGCGTGCACCTTTTGTAACGAGTGAATTTATGATCGCCATTGCTTTTAGTTACAGACTTTTAGACCCGAAGGGCAGCGGAGAAATAGACATGGGAAAATTAGAACTCAGTAATGTTGCTGGAAATGTAAAAGACGCAAGTAACTTCAAAGCCTCTTTTGTGCTTTTAAAAGATAAAACCTAGTTGCTTCTACTGGTTACATCGGCCATATCTTCACGCGACAAATTTGGGTTGTCGTTTTGCGTGGGTTTTCTGGTAATTGCAGTTGCGCCCGGTTTGTTGGCTGGAGAAGCTTCAAATGTGCAACAATGGTGAAAATTCAGTAAATAATAAAGACAGCCAGGTTTAAATGATGTTTGTGAACTTGGAAACCACTAACGGCAAATTTTGGCAACTTGAAGCGATTGTCAAGGCTTTTACCGGCAGAGGACATAGGGATGGATTTTTGTACGCGTTGATTCTCTTCACTTAATGCTTGGTGCTTACAAGTTTGATGGAGCGAGGCAAGAGGAGGAGAGAGGGTAGAGAGTGATGGGAGGTGGTAGTTAGTAAGGGGCATGTGATAGTAGTGGATAAACAATAACCGCTCAGCACTCTTCCTACCCACCGTCTGGCACGGCTGCGGCGGCAACGATGGAGCGAGCCATCACGAAACGGCGCCATGCGTGTCAGCAACGCAATTAACCAGAAGAACAGCCAAGCCAGTGAGGCAGCCACGGCACGACAACCACGTGGGTGACTTCCATTACTGCCGCCCCTACGCCCGTCGCTTCACTCTTCGACGGCTCAAAGCCACACCACGCTGACAGATGGACAGCACGCGCAACCATCACAGGTGGGCGCTGAGGAGCAGACTAGACTGGCGTCCTGGAGAAGCGCGGAGGTGCGCAGTGGAAGATACCCAGAAGTACAATGGCATGGACAGGGACGGAGGGCACCTTTCATTCTTTACTATCTCAAACCCCGCCTTGACCTCTTCTTCTGCATGTCTGCTTGTGCCTCTTCCTCTTTAGTCCATCTTCAACTGCCTCGCACAACGCCTCCTTTACCTATGCACACACTTTCCTTACTTTTTGCACCTCAGTAATATGTGTCGACATATCATCAATCTGCACACTGCCACCGCAATCAATTTTGTCAAAGTGCGGTAAGCCCTTTAAAACTCCTCTGTGGTCTCAGCAGCTCCTGTTGCTCATATAGGATGCCTTGTGTTTTATTCCTCTGTGCTATGACGCGCCTTGACTGCATTTGTAAGGAACAGGTGTAGCTCGGCTTATGAAGTTTTGCCTGCTTTATATCGTGTCATTTCGCAACGTTTCACTGCAAGCATTCCCGAGTGAATGACATGCATTTATCTACCACTGCTTTTAGTCCTGAGTTTTAGAGCTAAGCATGATGCTGTTTTGTTATTCTAGCTGCTAAAACTGACGATGGCTGTTGCCTCACTCTTCATGGTATTTGCACGAGAACTCCAATGTTGATGGGTGGCGATAGAAATGTTGTCCTTCTTTAACACGGCTTTTTCGACTCCATGAACACTTGGAGTCCCTGCCGACGTGGACTTTGATGTGTGATTGGAGAATAGTGGAGGTAGCGCCTGCTCTTAAAAGCATGTATGCTTAAATTCTAGAGGCAATAAATTCTGGGCGTTTTCCTGGGACGAAATGGCTATGTGCGGCCTTCTTGCACCCATCGACTTCATCTTTAACGAAACGAAGGCGGACAAGCTATTCTACGCCGGGCATTCTCAGGTGAGGTTATAAAGTGAAGTCTTCAATATAGTTACGACAAACCTGTAAGGGATCCAATGAGCCTTTTATTGCGCTCACGCGGTTGAACACTGACGTGGGACTTCGTGGTTGTGTACCTGCGCTTGTAGCGCTCGTTTTAGTCGTATATCTGGAGCATGTGCTCAGCCCCATTCACAACATCCCTCCACATGGGCCAATGGCTATTCAGTGGAGTTGTGGACATTTCTTGCCCTCTGACTGGGTGATGCGTTTCTTCGCTCCCTTTACATGCCCTGATCGTCCCATTCCTGGTTCTGTTCGCAGGATATGACACGCACAACATGAATTTGGTGATAGTGCACTTGCGCTACATTATCTTCATTCATCATATAATAAGGAGCTGATGCTAAAATTACTTGAATTAAAACTAAGGCAGTCTCTTGTTAAAAGGTATGTACAAAATAGTTGGGCTCATTTTTTCGGTTTTTTTTGTAGATTCAACTGCCAGTTTATGTTGCACACTCGCCAGCGGGAACTGTTTCAATTGATGGTTCCCTGCCGCCAAATTATAAGCGCAGGCCGCTTTCGGATCACTATAACTTCCGCGTTATGTAATTTGCCTTTCGTGAAAAAAGTTCTTTTGGCTTTCACTTATGCTTACACAAACAACTAGTTTTTTATTGCCTTCGTTCTGTACATTCTATCGGTCTACTGCTTGATCACAAGATGCTAAAATGGCTTCAGAATCTTCTCAAGATTTAATAAGCTATCACTTGATCAGAGGAACCTGAGATGGTTTCTGATTTAGCACATTTGATGACACCGCGCAGGCAATGTGGCAAGGCCACTTCCAAGGCTCCGATTTCGGAGCAGCAGGGAACATGGTGAAGTTCAATCCGACGCCAGCACCGCCCTGTGGACTGGATGTGGTAGGGTGCTGGTGACCGTTTACTAAGGTGAGTAGAATTGACTAGCGCCATCGCGATACATTATCCGCATCCTAGCCAAGCTTACTCGGGACCCGAGAGCTCAGATACTTGATGTCTACCTGTTGGACTACAGCCATCTTGACTTCATCTAGGGCCTAGAAGCTGCATCCCGCATCTATGATATCATTAACTTCTTACAACGGTATCAGTAGGCCCTCCTCTTCTCCGACTTTAGCGACCGTAATGTAACCCACCAAAGTGGACTTAATTACCTCCATGAGGGGCCCGACAGTACTTAAAAAATGTCCCTTGGAAGTAACTGCGTGCGATTTAAGTAATGTTGCGAAATAAGCACGCATGCCCGTAATTAGGGACGAGTTCAACCGACAGCCCTATTTTGCTAGATTTATGTGGAGCTATTTTAAGTGGAGGGACAAACACTTCTGCTATGGTTTGATAATAAAGGCATGAATGAAGTTTGCATGCATTGTCGCGCCGCAAATCTTGGCTTCAGTGAAATGTTATCGCTGTATTATTTGCCATTAGAGTCTATATTTATAATCAAATTACGGAATCGCCTCAGCTATCATAAAGACAAACAAAGAATCCACGAACCAATCTGCACAAGTAATGTGTGAAGTGATAAGAGTGACTAAGTGAATTAATTAGGTGACATTGGGACACAGAATGAATGAGTTGAGTCGCTCAAAAGCTGAGTTTTATAGTGTGGTAGAAGTGAGACTTAAACACAGAGAACCGTTGGGATCATCTTCTCCTGCATTTGAATTTTCAGCCACCAAATTCCTTCTTCTATCCCTTCGGTCATTACCTCAACAGCTCGGGCCACACTTTCAATTGCAATGACATCGTAATGAAAGTCTCTTTTCATAAGTTGATGTCGCTATCACTTCGGCACGTCATATTTGTGCACACATTTGTGTTTGGCCATTTGAACTGGCGCATCTTTGAACCCATCACGCAGAGGAGGATGTTCCTCGAAAATTGTACGAATGTAACACGATTGTCAGGTGAATAGCAGTGAGCAGTTCTCATCTAGCGGTCGGATGCGTCACTAATATGGGATGCTGACAATGGAGATATCCACTAAGAGGTGAAAGTTGGTTTGCAGTAGAAGTTCAAAACACCAAACACGGTGTAGGCGGTCGACACCTATAAACAGCTGCAGCCATAAATGCGGGTGTGATTTTTAGCCCAAAAAAGGTGAAACAAAATACAGGTAAGTATCCAAGTATTTAAACTACCAAGCAGATGGAAAATAAAAATTAGATGAAAATGCGGAATAATTAAAGGCAAAAGGCAAATTTAAAATTGCATTGGTGGAAACCCCATAGTGGGTGCCATCTTCGATATCGCCCATGGGCAAAAGCGTCCCACGCAATGAGCACAACTGCTTTTGGATCAGCTCTGTTTGGCGCTTCCGCTGAAGTATTGTCCCATTCCAAGTCTTCTCAAGAATTATAATAAATCATATTCTCGTGCAAATGATTCCTTGCTGAAGTCAGGAATAAACGGAAGCGTACAGATATGACTTAGGGACTATACTCCTAAGACAAATCACAGCTAATCGAGTCTAAATGGTTCGAATAGCCTATAGGATGGATGATTGCACAGGAGTTCGGGGTGCTGCGCATTAAATGTCAAGCACTATCAAAGCAGTTTTTGCTTCACAATTCGATAATGTGGTTTAAGTGCTCTACATTTTCTATCAATCAATGGCTGCTCAGTCGCGTTGCACATTACACCATGGATTGCATTTCCACAGATCTGCCATCACCTCAGACTCCAGAAACAGGCAGGGTTTTTGGCAGCTTCATCCTTTATTTATTCCCTGCAGGCTTGGTGCTGTACTTTGTCCTCATTGCTTGTGCACGTTCGAGCATCAATGCTGTCTTAAGCACCACGTCGAAGAGAAGCATTTGGGTGTGTAGAGGTGGCCACTTGCATTAATTGCAATTAAGCGTCAACTAGAAAAACGTTACGACGCTGTCGGAATCCTCTCCTTCTCGTTTCTTTAGCTATTTGTTTAGTAGTTAATCCGAATTATGTTGCCGCCAGTAAATCATTTCGCCTTAAGAAGACGTCCAATGTGTCTTAAGGGACTGTAAAATACGTATTTGGAGTTATGTCTACCTTCAGCTCTTGGAGAATCTGAAGCCCCTAATGATTTGTGGGGAGTAGCTAGGACAGTATAAACGAAAACGGGGCAATGGGACATGCAGCTGATCAGAGTCGTTTTTAATATGAGAAAATTAAGCGCCAGCCGTATCTACACTTTTTTTTCATTTTGTAAATAAAATCGGCATGCAAGCAAATGCCTTGGTGTTGCGAAATCCTCCATCACGCGAAAGCTTGTCTACACACGCAATCAATTCGGCGCTTGCTTTAGTCAACTCATGCCCGTTGCAGCCCATAACAAGGGAGATACACAAAAGCACCAAATTTCATTTTGTTTCTATTTTCTGTCCCTCTTAGCTGACTCCAAATTTTATCGTTCCATTTTCCTTTTTACGTTTTGAGGCACGCGATATAATCGTCCAGATTTTAGCAATAATGTTGCAGATGGGTATGACGAGGAATAGGAGAGGACGATGAGGCAGCGGTGGGTGTGGGAAATAAAAATCAACTGCCGAGCTCTCGTATATTTTTCTAATGCCATGCAATTTTCATAGCAGCAAATGATTTTGACATGAAATAGACAAACGATAGTTACCGTCATACTTCAAATGATTCTGACAGGCATCAGCTAGTTATTTTTAAGGTTTTCGTGTTATTGGCACGCACACGTGCGAAGGCAACTTAATGAGATGTCAATTGTTGAGCCTATCTTGCTTGTAACAGCACTTGCTTTGCCTTGGCAACATGCATTGCGCAAGTGCAGCTGATTTCCAAACATATCATTTGGGTCACATCCCTGCGCTGACGGTCAAGATGCTCAATGGCTTAGCTCTCTTTCTTGCCATCGTTTGAGTTGTTTATCCTCTTGTTCAAATTTCATTTACGCGAATCCCAAGTGGTCTGGACAGTGATAGGCATTAGATCTTTGTTGGTAAAGTGAGGAACACTTTTGCTTGGGTTGCCAAAATTGAGTTTGTCACAAGGCAGTTCAGACATATGGTTAAGTGGAAGAAGAGGAGTGAGCATAAAAGCCTTTTGTGAAGCGCACCAGAACTTAGCAGCTACTCAATTTCGTTCAACCTAGAAGGCATTCATCGTGGACGTTAGGATCAGAAGAAATGGAGGAATTCGTCAGCACGAGACGCAGAATAGTCGAAGTCTCTAACGAATGCAAATGGGAAGAAAGGGATGCGTTTAAGGCGAGAATCCGTTTTAAAAAGAGACGAAGAAGGAACCCAAAGAGGCATTCGAAGAGATAGGAGAATGGGACAATGAAGAAGGAGATCAGGAATGATGGAATACATGCAATGAATGGCAGTCTCTTGGATTAGGAGGCAAAGCATTCTCATGGAAGGAATAATGAGGGATAGAGACGATCCCTCACCCAGGTCGCCGAACTTGGGAGACATCTACGCTGACACCGATAACGACGCCATCGCCGACACTTATTCGGTTTTTCCACCAGACTTGGAATGGAGCGATTGCAGGTTTTTTACGTTACAACACGGCACGAAAATTTGATAGATTCGGCTTCCTAATTAAGGTGAATTCGTCACTATCAGATTATTAGGGACACATTTACTGTTTCCTGCAAACTCATGACGATCTCGAGTTTGCCATTCACAATTTAGGCCTTTTTGATACTTAGAGAGCCGTTTTGACAAAAGGTTCTTACATAACACGTGTATATCAACTTTCTCCTTTCCGTCTCTTTTACACAGTTTTAGCCATGATTGGTACCTGAAGATTCGCTGTTTCGCTCAACTGCTTTTTAATTTTCGCGAGTTAGACAACAGTGAATTTTGTCTGATCGACATTTTGGGCACCAGTTTTGACAAAGGAACATTTGATAACACGTGCATATTGCCATGCCCTTTTACAACCCTTTTTATTGCTATTATGCTAAGGATTCAAAATGCTTTTAGCGTGGATTAAAGCAAGTATTTTAATTCACCGGATTATGTGAGGATGTGTGGTGAAGTGGGTTAGTGGGTTGGTGGTGGAGTGTTGTCTATGTGTTGAGCTTACATTTAATAGGCGACCAAACAGCCATCAAACAGACGTCTATAGGTGATCTTACTTCGTCCAGCGTGTAACGGTCGATTTGGTCGACTAGAAGGACGAGTGTGAGGAGAGGATGAGGTGAATGTTCCTTCTCACCCACATACACACATAACGCACTTTTCTACCTGTTTTTTTTGTTTTGCGAAATCAATTAAGACATCCCTCCATAAGGACGAAAGTAAGAACAGGCGATGACACGCACACACTCGGACATACAGATGGACAGGTGCAGACACAGGGCAGAAACGGGGTGGGTGGTCTAGGACGGAGAGAGTACGTTCTTATTTGTTATTGCAGAGCGCCAGGTAAAGGGACTCTCTGCAGGGAGAAAAAAGAAGCAGACAATGAGATAGGCAGGCAGGGATTCGACTAGCCTGCACACTAAGAGGTAGGATCAACGCGCTCATCTTCACTCTCAAATTGGTAAGTGGAGGAGAAAGAGGAGAAAATACAAGGAGCGAGACGTTCTCATATCAATAAAGTGAAAAAAATAAAGGCCAAATTAGAGTGTTGGGGTTGACGTATAAGGCGTCTTGTGAGGATGAGGTATGCAAGATGGATCAGACAGCCATGTTTTTGAATGACGTAATTATTAGGTCAATCATAGTTTTCTTTTTTATGCGATTCGGATTAGACACAAGATGTGATAATGTTAAAATGACGCAAGCAAATAAAGTAAGGGAGAGGAAGACTAATTGGCCGAGGACATGACGCTCATAGCTCACGCCTTCTGACACTGTATGGCATTAGTAGCCCTCGAATGTTGGTATCCGATGTGGCGCCAACCGACACTGCATAAGTGTCCTCACTGCCTATCGTCACAGTTATTCTGGCAAATGTGGGAGAGAACTGGATTCTGGTGATTTGCTGGACTGGATTATAGAGCCCTTTTAGAGGTGAAGATTTCATTGGCAAAAAGTGTTGTGGTAAATTGATCAACGTTGGTGTTGGCAAGCGGTAATAATAGACTAGAAGAAAATACCTTGTTTTTGTTGCCATCCTGAATGTAGGGGCTATTTTGCAGAGAAGGTACCATATAATGGGACAGGTGTTAAAATGATTTCTGAGCTTGCGTCTGTACATACTAAATTTCTAATGACAAGGACAGAGAAGCCGACACCCATCGCATCCCTGTTGTTTCTCAATGTTTTAATGACTTTCCTTAAAATGAGCAATGGTTTAACGGCGCTACTAAATTCAATCAACTACTATTTTCCTCACACTTGACCCTCACCCATACATTAAAGCAACTAATGATGGTGAAGCTTTACTTGATGCTACTACCCACGTGGAAGCTGAAAAGAATAGCTTGGTTTATGAAAATCTCTATCAAGTCATATGGTAGTGCTATAGGTTGTGAAGAGTGAGAAAGGTTTTAGCTTTGGTTCCTTTTGAGTCCTGTGTGGGGTTTTGGATCTGAAAGTGGGAAGAAGAGGATCATAGAATGATTGCACAAAAGAGCCAGGGAGAAGAGAAAAGAGACTACACTTTTTCACCATTGCTAAACGGTTTAAAGTTGCAGTAATGCTTTCACCATTAATTAGAGCAGATGTACGCAAGTGTTATGCTGCCAAAATAATCGCCATGCTAGCCGTCCTGCAGTGGTTTGTGTGGTTAGACTGCTGACTCTTCAAATCTGATATCACATGCTGCATCGAGCTTAGCGCTGCCTGCTTCTAGGCTCAAGGCAAAACATCCCAAAGCCTCGCTTGCGCCGCCTTCACTTGCACCCAAACAGGCGGCAGCTGTGGTCTAGCTATTGCCGCACAATTGCCTAATGTGAGGTGGTGTGAGCTAGATCCATGAAGTCCAGTAATGTGAGTTGGGGTGCAAAATGAAATTAGCAAAATCATAAGGTGATATGGGATTGGCTTACACAATTGTGGCTGTGATTGTGCCGAAGTGCAGTGCTCAGCAAAGATGGCAGATTTCACGCTTGGTAGGGGGGATCTACTAGACTAGTTAAATCGATGTTGATCAAGGCAGATGGAGATGTAGATGAAGGTATGAATCTGTACTTGGATGTGGTCACTACCGTGTATTTTCCCATGGACTGCAAGTAGTGCGATGCGAGTTGAAAATTCTCGTACAACAGTTCTAGTAGGCAACTGCATGTTTTGCAGCATGCATTGAGTGAGAAACAATGCTGGTTGATTGAGAGTCCCTTGGGAAATCCGAATGATGCCCGGAAAACACGTCATGTCGTTGGTTTGACCGCAGTGCAAATATTCACACAGGCGAAAAATAGAAAGGTGCTGGAAAAGGTTGTATAGACTTGATCCGAGTCTGATAACAGGACTACGATGCTGTCAACTCCCTTATAGGATTTCCCTAACCAATGATCACAAAAATGACGTGGAAGAGAATCTTTGAGCCTTCTTTGCCATTTTCTTGGTTGGTAACAAATCCGCTTCCATTTCCTATATCCTGTAGCATGATTGCATAAATTGATAGAGGCATCCGAAAATAAGCCGCTCTTTTCACCTTCCAGGTGAACAACATCATGCAAAAGCTTGCTTCACCATCAATAGTTGTTTAAGAGCGCCAGCGCGCAAGCAGGTGAGGGTGGTCTGCGCTTAAATGCTTCCAGTGATTTCACCACATCTACATAGAATCCCCTTCTCATTGTGATGCCACTAAAAAGGAAACTTTAAATAAGAAACGCAAATATGGCAAAATTTGGAATCGAAGTGAGAGCGGCACGCGGACAGATCATGGATAAGAAGGAATAGGAAGCAAAAGTAGGTATGGAAGAAGTAAATCATTGAATTAATGTCATTTATAAGGAAGAAAGACAACTTTGGGGGAAGCATGAATTAAGTTTCTACACCATCAAGCATTTCATTCTTTTTAAAATACACACTGCCCCATTTACTCAAATCGACTTTCCTCCCTTCGTCCCATATTACCATACATCCTCATATTCATTGTTCAAACTTAGAATATTTTAACTTTGCCATTAGTGCACAAGCCCATCTCATTTGTGCATTCTTTTCCTTCATAATTGCTTATTCTCAGTTCTCTTTTCCAATGTAGACAATCGCCATTTTAGCCTACACATCGGTCCTACCTACATTGTCCGATTTTATAACGAAAAATTGCAGGAGGAGATGAGATACTCACATAAGATTTTGATCTATTTTGGGACAATAAGGATCAAAATAAAAAAAGCTCTCTGCCTCTGCTATTCCTGATTTCCTCGCCAAAACATGGTCATTATGCTTCGGCTACACTGAAATTGCGGGATCGTTAAGTGCGAACAGCCACGAGCAATTACAGTAACGATTCTGCTACTAAGTCCTAATATGGATAGATTCTAAAACAAAGTTGCACATGTTTGTGCTATCTCAAATTTCTTTGCCAAAATGGGCTTCCTCTGCATTGAACACACCAAAATTGTCAGCTTTAGTAACAGGAAATGCCTCAGGCAATTACAGGAGGAAGCAGGATAATCAGTTTATTTCTGATCAATTTAGGATCAAAAGGGAGAGAAAAATGTTTTGCTTTGTTCTCCCGCTATAAGCACTTATATAATAAAACATGTATTCGGCTTTATAGTTAAGTCACTTCTAAACACAAAGGAACCCGATTTTTTGAGTGTGCGCATCCGTGCACTATAACTTTTCGTGTCAACTTTGGTGCTTTTAGCATCGGCTAATAGCTAATCTTTACACGTTAATACAAGGACTGCCGTGTTTACTAAGTTGAGCAAGCTGCTATAGTATAATTTTGATACATTGGGAAGCTAAGTGAATAGAATGTGGCGCAGCTCCACAGACTTGTATTATTTCAGCTATCTTTACCAAAATGGGCCCTTCAACTATCAACCAGTTCTAAGTTTTTACCGCATAACACGAAAAATATCATAGCTGAGTACAACATTGAATAGTTACAAATAAAACCAAGTAAATAGATTGCAGCTATGTGCTTGTGCTAGCTCAGCTTTCGTATCGAAATCATTCGCATTGCAATGCGGTCATTCCTAACTATTAGAAGTCTCACAATGGAACTGCACTTCATTGGAACGGAAGTAAACTAACATTTGATACTTAATTTAAATTAGTTTTAGATTAAAACATGTAGCATAGTAAAGTTAGCATTCGAATCTTTTCTGCCATAATAGTCAAATCACACCCGTTGCACAGTTGTAAGACAAAATGATGTAGCTTAACAGGAGGCTTTGCTTTTTGGTACCATAGTAAGCCATCAGCCGGAGCCCTATTAGGATCGCTTCCAAATCAAAATGAGAAAAGCATGGAGCACAGCGCTTAGGGCTAATTTGCCGTTGTTTCACACGTGTACTACCTTGAACATGCATTGACCTTAACCACCAGTAACAACACAATCACATTCAGATGTATTCGGTGGTAGTGGAACGCAAATGGATAGCTCTTTTGTGGTTAAGTCCTCTCTTTCTTTGTCTCGAAGGCTTCTGACTGCAACACTGCAGCTGACAAGCAACTAAAATCTACAAATATTCTAAGCATAATGTGCAGATGCGAACATTGTAGCACTTTGCATGGAGCAATGTTACTGCATATTAATGATTAAAATCATAAGAATAAGGAGTAAAGATGAGTTTATGCATTAGAGGCATGTTAAGAAAGTATGCAATGTAAATTAGCCTTACCTGGGCTTCGTGTGTAGTAATGCCAACAGCGGAGTTTTGATTCCACATCAACCCTTGAAGAGCACATTCTTCGCAAATTATCCCACACTCACATATGGCAAAGTCATTTTCACCAAGTCATCCCCAGTAATTGTGCTAAGTCCTAAGAATATGTGGCTCACATTTACCAAAACCATGGCATTGTAGTGTAGCAACAAAGTAGAAAGCAGTTACCGCTAATAACCTTGAAGGTGATAAGCGAATTGATTAACTTAAAAACTTGTTTCACTTAGCAAAATATGCGATTTTAAAGATGAATCGTGTCCTAAAAAGTACAAACCTCATCTATGTTCTTTTTTGCTCTTAAGCAATATATTTAACATTTTACTTAAAATACATGACCATGTGATTAAATTTCATGGAACATTTTGAATTTAAATCTATCACTAAGCAAATGCATGCATCCAAATTTTGTGAAAATCCTTAGTTATTTACGTTTTGTTTCATTTTATCTTTGGATAGGATCAGACGCAAAAGTCGGTTGTTCATTCTTCGGGCAAGTCACTTCTTATTCAATTCCAGAAGTGTGTCGTCTTGGCCCCACTACTGGTCTAGCTCACACTATCCATAGTCTAATAGTGCTATGCCGCATTCTATGTACTCCATTACACGAGTCGTTGCCTACGCTATGGTATGATAGAAGAGGCATCATGGACACTTCCTTTTTGGGAATTCGTATAGATTGCTATAGTGTTCAGTAAAGAGGTTAAGTCTTGTGCTTTCCATTGAAGTCACGGTATTGAACACGCATGTGTTTTATAAGAAGAGGCGCATACCAATTTGTTATATGCATGATATACAATTCCATAGGTTGATTAGGCTCAAATGTTTTCTATGACAAAAGTGGCAACTTGAAGAGAACCAACGAGGGTAGTAAAAACGACTCAACATTTCATATGTGAAGTAAGGCAGACCCATATTCAATGCTCTCGACAGCTTTTAATAGAACAGTATCTCTACTTAGAGCTCAAGTAACTCAAAACCATTTGTAAAAATCTTTTGAAAATGCGAGCGGTTATACAGAGAGCCAAACAAAGTGTCCATGGTCCATACAAGCTCAAATGGAAACAGTGGTCACAAAAGACCGAATCAAGTCACTTGCACGCGTCCGAGTGTAACAGTAAGTAAGGAAGATACACATCACCCAACTACAACGCAATGTGTCACTAAATTATTACCTCATCACTTGTTTTGCCTTTGCTTCCTCTGCATTGTGTCACTCTCACATGTTTTATTCCACTCCAGTTCATTGCTCTTTCTTAGTCTTCCTTCTCTCCTCCTCATTTTAGCCAGCGATTGAATTCAGTGTCATTGGAATGATCCTTGAATCACACGACGAGAAGAGCGAAGGGTTAACAAATCCTCCTCTCACCTGCAATAGCAGGCAGAAGAGGAATGTAGGACTTTGGGTTATTGTGGACACTTACCTTGAGTGGGTGATGATGGGTTTGATGGTGGATGTAGAGCATCTCAATTGGGCGTCAGTAGCAAAGACATCGGTATCATCATTCGAAAGCGAAAGCATAAGTGACTAGCACTGATCCATTCAAGAGTAATCTTCTACAAGGAAAGTTGACAAGAGGCACTGATTAGAACGGGACCCGCCTTCCCTTAATCGGTGTCTACGCATACACGAAATGAGCCTCACCAAATGCAATTGCCCCCTGCGGTCAGACTTCACACCTAGCCTGAATGCTTCAATGATGGGTCGGTATTCACTGTCTACATACAAAGAGGAGGTATTAAGGGCAAATACGCGTGGTGTCTCTAGTGCTAAAAAAACTTCCGCAGTGTCGCTCATCATCACCACGCAGAGAACGCTTAGCATAATAGTCGAAGCTCAAGTGACAAAATCAACTTAGTGCGTCGACTGACTGTCTAATTGACTACTTCCTCCCTTGCCTTGTGGGCTGGGGAAATGATAGAACGGGATTTGAGTTTCACATGCACTAGCGGACGTAACAGTGGAATGCTGCCTTTGTGCCCACGACATCCACTCACCATCATGACGCTTCTCTACCGTGCATCTCCTTCTTCCAGCACTTGATGCCCTGTGCTGTCGACACTTGTGGTAGGACTTAGACTTCTCTCAAATAACACTACTGAAAGGGTGCAATGTAGTCATCGCATGGCAGCATCAGCGTTTTGATCGACATGGGAGAGTTTGAATTACTGTTAGGATTCGGCGAGCACACCGACAAACGAGAAGACATCAATTGGGCTCCGGGTTCAATTAATTGCAGAATGGAGGTTATGTCGCTACACAGCATGTTAATGCAATACAAGATGACGGTTTCGGAAGTGGGAAAATAGGCCCTACACTGGGTCCAAATGGACTACGAAGCGTCTATCATGATTACAGCATGTACGAGCAGGTCATAGCTACTCCGTCATCTCCATTCCAATCAAAGATGATAGGATCATCCTCAACTTACAGTTAGCCTTAATGATATGTTAGGAGTGCTTTTAAACTTGGGTTGATTTTTTATTAAGGTAGAGTGGTAGTAAGGTGCTACGCACTTACCGAGACATCATCTATTACTCCATGACGAGTTCAACTCACTATAATGGATTCCATTTTAGCCTCAACATAAGGTGACGATAGTCACCTCGTTGCAAAGGCAACGATGGCTTGGCTGCATTTGGGCCCACAAATGTGAGCCTGACAACAGTAATTTGCATGCATTCGCGGGCACCTCCTAAAGAACATTGGTTTTCTTTTCCTTCTGCGCACTATACTGGGTGCGTTAATCGTGCCGATTAGGTCGAAGATCAGCACTTGCGATTTCTGTCCAGGTTTTCTCACACTACATTCAACTTTACTAAGATGCAGGGCTTTACAACGCCAAAGTCTACAGCAGTACAACGTAATCAGGTCGTCATTGACAAGGTATATCTATCTGCCTCTGCAAAGGCTACTCAAATGCGCTGGCACAACCTGCCAAAGACTGCTATTTTAATGGCGTTTTTAGCGCTGATGCACCTGTACCTATGCCCATTCTTCGACGTCGGTGAAGAAGAAACTGGTCAGCACACTATCAATACCGGTCAATTTTAGGTGAGATGATGCCGATCTGGTTTGATTTCTGAGGTCAATTGGTGCAATAAAAGTGCCTAGGCTTTCGATAGAGAGTGCGACACCAATAAAGACGCTTCCAAGGCATAAGACCAAGTAATCAGCCCATGCGTCAACCCCTTCTTTCATTAAGCACATTATGACGACGAGCATATTTTGCAATCCACACTTAGTAAATTGTACACATTGAAAAGGACCCTACTTCCTTTTCCTTAGCCTTCACGCCCCAGCTTCACTTAATTGACGTGTTGGTGTCTCGACTTCTGATAGCTGATTGACAGGACCTAAGACCGGGATTGTCTACGCCTACCCTTTCGTTTGGGTCCATTCGTCAAGCCTATTTTGTTGTACAGCATTTCTGCAGCGGCACATAAGTGAATGGTGGGCCTCTGTCCCACCGCACATCAGCAAGAAGGGCAAGCCCCACAGTGCCATCACCGCCCACATCTCACTCACGTGCTGTGCCGTTAGACCTTGTTTATGCCCTGTACTTGTTGTAGTCCGGTCCCAATGCGCCAGACTACTCCATTCAGGCCACCGCACAGGGAGGACTTGAAAAAAATTCAGCCACACACCCAGGTTCTTTGCCTGTTTAGCTTCGTCTTCCTCAATTCGCCATGAGCAACTAAATCTTGATTGCTGATAACGTTCAGCAATTTGTCTTTATTCTTTTCAGGTCTTTTCTCATTGGCGAAACACTTGAATATATTTGTTTGTATGCATTTACCAAAACCCCACTTCTCCAGTTATTTGAGTTGGAGGTAGAAGCAGAAGCGATGAGACACAAAACAATTAGAGCCATTAATTCTAACAAACGGGTCGTTGTGTATGATGAAAACGCGATTGTCTAATTCGATCAGCGGTAAGTTCCTAAATCTCCTCCTCCTCCTCCTCCTCCTCCTCCTCCTNGGACTTGTAGGCATATGAGATTAACAAGCTTGGTACTAAACGGTCGAATTCGCTCATACCATCTGCATCTGAGATGCGAAATTGATCAGCTATTCACTGATTTCAATTATTTTATTAATATAATCGAATAAACCATCCGGAGAAATCGGATCAAAAGGGACTCCAAATAGCATTGAGATATTACGACATAAAGACTAACGGATAACTTAAATGCTGCATTAGCATTGTGGTGAGACGGGAATGGCAGGACGGGATGGTGGTTGTTGTCAACACATCACATCAATAAAAGGCAGTTTCATGTTCCATGGATAACAAGCCGAGAAACTCGTTTGTGCTCTTGCTGCGTAAGGCAATTTCGACTGTTGGCAGCCGCAGCTTGCTAGTGGTTCTAGCTTCACCAGCAATGTTCACGAACTTGGTCGAGAAAGATTAGAGGAGCTACGATGGTCTGCATGATTGTGAACTGGCTAACCGCAATTATGTCCACGGAAAAGATTGACCTGATCACAGGTTGTAGATCACCAATGCAAGCAGAATACGTTTTGACTGCTTAATTACAAAATCAGTAGGAGGATATTCATTCCACCTACACAGTCGGTTTCTAAAGTAAAACAACTTAAAATCACTGAAGTTTGTGCAGGCTTCTAGAAAATGAATGATGTGTGTGCAGTGAATGGGAAGAGAAGTGCAGATATGTGAAGTATCAAGTGAAGGGGTAGGGAAGGAGAAGCATTTGCAGACAAGGGTCACGGATTACGGAATGCTGCAGAAGGCGAACACAAATGCAATAAGAAGCTATTTGTTGTTAAGGCAGACGAGAGTACAATCCAATGATGAAATGAGAATCATCCGATCATTTCGGCACACTAATTGAACTTAAACAGAGGTTTACTTTGCCTTGATATGACTGACGTCACGATTCTTCTCTATCTTACGTTGCCTTCCATCAATATCGACCAGACCTAAATTGGTGCTGTGTAACTCGAGAACGACCGTCAAGTCCCAATCCTAATTAAATTTGGATAAGAGATAAAACGAGTTAAAAAGAAGCGGAGCTATATAATCGGTTCCCCTATACATCGGTTTGACCTAAGTTTCCATTGTTAAATGCTGGAAATTCGGCTCTTACGGAATTCTTTCCCGAAATTGTTTAGCGACGCATCGCCGGCAACTAAATTGCCAATGTTTGTATCAAGAACATGGGAAATAACCAATTATGAGAGACAAAGAGCTACGGAGTCCTGTTTTCTCTCAGGTCTGTCTCAAAAGAAATTATTAAGGCTAAACCGTTATGCTTGTGCTAACTTAGGATTCCTTACCATGATAGAAGTACTACAATTCGGCCATAGAGTTATAACCACCAGAATGCAGCTGGCAAGCTTCTAGGCCACGTTAAAGCTATCTCTGGCCTTGGTGTCCAATTCTCGTAGCATTTCTTAATGTTTGATCAGCATTCCAGCATCAAGTTCATTCCGTAGTTTGATAAGTGATAGAACATCCCAACCGAAACTGACCGACAATCTTAATGAGCCAACATAGCTCGATTCCCACATTCTCGCCAGCTACAATACGACCTGGAGGCATCGACTGTGGCAGCATTTAGTTGATTTTCCATTCATCACTACCATCGCAAGTGCTGGGCTCGAGATTTAGTCTTTCCGACCAAGTTGACCTTTTTCCGCTTGGGTTAATAGTCGGGTAATTTCTATCATTCTTATGTGTGTAGTTTCCTTAGTAGTATGTCACTAACTCTGTTGTTTAAAATTGGATGGGTTTGGATGGGACTTTTACATAATTACTCAATTCAAGGTGCTCATTTCGTATATGGTCGCTCCCTCTTCTTGGTCAACCACCGACCAGCCATGTGGCTTAAACAAGGCCTGACCTATTGGAAGTTCGTTAATACTATTGGCTCAACTCGCAGACCGAAATCACTGACCGCGTAATTAATCAACATCGGACCTCGATTTTACGGTTCAACCTGGGTCGTCGCATATGATTGGCGATCTGACAATGGGACAATGCTGCGGTATATTAAGATTCAAATAAACAGTTTATTTATAACCATAACTCGTCAAGGCAGGTTGAAGGGGATGATCATTGTTTTCACTGCCAGTCATTACTTTCTCCTCCACTCGTACGCAGGATTTACTATGCCTCTGGCGGTTAACAATAACACTCTCGGTTGAGATGTATAACATGGTCTTTCATTAATAACCATCTCACTATTGGCAGTCCTAATTGGGAGCGTAGGCACTGTCTATAGCCCCTTATAAGTTCCACAGTCAAAATTCCATTAAAAAAATTCAGTTTAGGTTGCGCTTGGGAATTCGGATAGCTCAATGGCCATGGAAGGAGGTGTGCTGCAGCGCATTCTTTTCTTTCAGGGTCACAATCAAACACCGACTCATGATGAAGCAGAGCGAGTGGTTTATTGGTTACCAAAGTACTACAATCAGGACATGTCATAACAAAACACAAGACTGAAGATTTAGTCACTAGCATTAAAATCTATAGATTATCAGAGTGCAGAATGCATAGCAAATTTTTAGCACTAGCATCTGTTTTTGCATCAAAAGTCTACCTTCAGAATGTCCTTACCATTTCTGTTGGAAGCAGCATTCGCAAAATAACGAGAAATGCATTCAACTCTAGGAAATGGGCGGGTTAGCTGTTATCTACTCTGTGTAAGGTGCAACGGAGATGCTTGAAAAAGTAGAACTTTGCGTGTACGTTTTGTAACGAGTGAATTGATGCTCTCCACTACTTTTCGTTACAGACCTTCAGATCCAAAAGACAACGCAGTAATAGACATTAGAAAATTGAAATTCAGTAATGTTGCTGGAAATGCAAAAGACCAAATTAACTTTAAAGCCTCTTTTGAGCTTTTGATAGACAAAATCCAGTCGTTTTTGTTAGTTGCGTTGGCCACTTCTTTACGCGGCAAATTTGGATTGCCGTTTTGCGTAGGTTTTCTGGTAACTGCAATTACGCTCGCGTTTTTGGTTAGTTTTTTGCGTAACGGTGATAATGCTTCAGTAAATAATAAACACATCTAGGTTGAATGACTTTTTTGAACTTGGAAACCACTTAGGGCACATTTTGGCAACTTGACGCGATTGTCAAGGCTTTTACTGGCAGAGAGCATTGGAATGGATTTCCATACGCGTTGATCCTCTTCGTTTAATGCTTTGTGCTTATAAGTTTTGCATTTTCGCACTGAATTTGGAAGAACCTTAAGCGCCGTATCTCCAATCGTCCCTTGGCTTGCATTCGTCCAGCATCCACCACCTTGCTGCTGTTAAATTTTGAGGTGGAATGTCAACTCTACTGATGCTTTGCTCAGTAGCCATCGCTCCTCGAGCCCGGCAAACAGCGACGTTTTCACAGCTGCAACAGGGATTTTTTTGGCACTGACGCTACCACAGAAGAAGTAATTCATCTGAGTCTATGTGTAGGGTTATGCTAAAGTAAATGTTTGTCAGTCCACAAAACGGTAACAGTATATCAAGATGACTGTTAGCGCAAACGGAGTCGCAATGTCACATGCTTCTACTTGTTAACTTCCCTGCTTGCATTCTATTCAACTGCGCCTTAGTTGCCATTGTAAACTGCATTTGATTCACTTGACAATAGTAAGTCCGGCTAACTAATTTGATAATTCTTTATTTGAGCTTCCAGTCAAAAGTGATTTGATGAACATTATTTATAACCGGATTCGGAGACTGCTTCCACGAATTCTTCCAGGCGCTGTGAATCGAGTCTTGGTGAGTGTGTGTATATGTGCGTTTGAAAGACTTATGTCAAAGTTGGAGCATTGATTCCTGGGATGAGGTGATTGTGTGCTGATTACGGATTTTAGTAGGAGCAGCATTAATGTTGATGTCGCTGTTGGAGCAAGTGCGCGACCGGAGTCTGCTGACTGATTGATGCAGTTGTCTGAGTGCGGAAAATTACTCTTGTTGGATTGACCTTTGCCGGAGGTCTCCTTTGACGCGAGCGCCTCTGCTGGTCCTATTAATGTCATCTGGCCTCTATCTTTCCCTTCTCTAATCATTCTTACTCTAATTCAGAGACCGCGCCATTCAGTAAACATGTCACCACTGAAAGCGTTAATAAATGAATTGCTAGGGTTTTGTCAATCTGCGTTCTCGGATCGCAGTTGCAGAAAGATTACCTATTTTCCTAAAAGACGCTTCTTTCAATGCGGGCATATCCATGCAAGCAATCACTACTTATACGAAGGCTAGAAAGGACCTTGTTTGATGGTATCATTTAAGCACCCAATTTGACCTTAATGAACGCGTTTAGAAGGTACATTTTGTGTTATTAACCATGAGACTGCGCGGAGCCGAGTCACGGATTAGATCAACAGGACAGTTTTGATGCTCAAACCGTGATTTACAATTAAACCCTTGGAGCATCTCTCTGTGCCCTAAGGCTGCAAAAGGAGTGATGGGTGAGAGTTTAAAAAATGAATTAGAATCATATTCATTCATTGCGGTTAAGCAAGTGGTTGATCTGCATCACTTGAATCTATTTATTTATTAATTCACCCCCCTCGCCATTCATGCATGTGATTTTTTGTCCCGGTTACTAAGCCCCGTCGATCGACCGTCTGTTTAATGGGGTAATGGGGGTGCAACGAGGGTAGACCAGATGTTCTCATCGATTCATCGATCGCCCAGCGCGAATGAGTAAGCAAAGTGGCGCACGCTGAGAGTGCACGCCATCGAGGTCTCGACCACCCATCCACTAACCCATGCAGCAGAAGCTTTTCTACGATTACCTGTAGTCGTCACACCTCAGTGACAGACAGACGCGACCTTGGAATTGAGGCACTAGAAGTGTCTAGTGGAAGCAGGGTGACATCCGAAATGCCAGCAAAACCACTCAAGGAAAAGGAGACTCCTAGCAAAAGCAATTCAACATAAAATATTTTCTGCGGATACCGGAGAGCCGTAGAAGCTGAGTACGAGCAAATCTTTGCATTGAATTGCCACTAATGTATCGTGAATTGGACCCTTTGCTAGCACATTTTCCTTACTAAAATGTAAATCTCAAACAAGTCGAACAATAATTTAAGATGGCACACGTGTTGAAATCCATTTCGATATCTACAACCGAAAGAAGGAGGCCTTGTCAATCGCTCCAAATTTCAGAGGTAGAATTGATGCCCATCGCGAGTTTGGTCCCACTACTACCACCTGGTCAGGGATCGGAGGCCACCTAATTAATAAAAATATTTAAACTACTGGTGGTGGGGAGGAGACTAGCCGCATAGCCATACGTGGTTTCATCCGAAAATCTCGCTGGTACTTTCCCAATAGCAGGTAACATCAATCGTTGTTTGATGTCTTACTAAGCTGCTACACTTAGGTTTGGGTGGAGACCGCACGCTACCTGTGGACTGGGCACCCACTTTTAAAGGGAAGAAGTTCGTTTGCAAAGTAGGTGTTCACGTGTGGTCACAGTTGTGGAGAGGTGGTAATGGTGCTAATGGGATGCCCAATTCCAGCTACAGCAGACTACGACTTTCGATGATGAAGGAGATATAACAAAGAGATATTAATGCACCTTTGCAAATAACTTTAAATTGAATTTGAAAGATTTCAAATTGCAGCACACTAAGAGTAGCAAATGCAGCTGAGTCAATGCCGACCCTTCTTCGTTTAATTGCCGGATTCACGAAGGGGCTTCATATCAAACTCCACTGCTACTGTTTCCACATCAAAAGCCAATTTTGAGAAAATCAAGTAGGTGGTGCATTTTACGGACACGAGAAGATGTTTGTCCGTTACAAAGAGGACCCCATGCGCCTTACCTCAACAGTACCACTTCAATGTTTGCACCTGTATCGCCCTCTGGAGTAGCAGACTACGTTTCTTAGATCTTGTGTGATGCAGTAGTTGCCAGATTAAAGAATCCGAAATACAAGAACATGAAGATCGAGGTTCTCAAATGAGCTAGCGAAACATTGTTTATTTAAATAGCTGTTTTGCGTACCATAAATATTGTGATTTTTTAACTAGTTCATAAAACATCGAATTAAGGGAATCACAGAAGAGGAAGATGATGGTACATTGTGTGTGTGGTCCACCGTACCGTCAACAGCAATGACACCGCCGATCATATTGAGAAGTCAACGTCAAGCAAACAATCATTCAGAACTAACTAACTTAGAGGAGTGGTATTTTCGCACAAAATAAACGAACACATGCCTCTCGTAAAGGAACACAGACGTTCAAAACCAAAGTGCCAACAGGAAGCACAAGAATCTGCCTATCGATGAACGCTGTACCCATCATACAATACTAGAAAGGAGTGTACCCAAGGTTTAGTTACTCTTAACATCTAGATAAATATGTTCGACGCTTGAAAATGATTGGAGCAACTAGCGTGACCTAGAGGCCAGCCCACCCGACGAAGGTACAAGGACCATCCAAGTGACCGTAGACGAGACTTAGAGCTGGACAGACAACAAATGTAAAAATTCATTTGCTAAATATTTTATTGCTATGTTAAATTACAACGACATGTTATCTGGTTCACATATCAACACCTAGCCGAGTCCATAATTGTCCACAGGCTGACTGTAGCATCTTAAGGCTCCCTTGAAGGCAAAAAGGGAGAACACTAGGGTAGAATACATATATTCAACGGACAGAGGGGAATCAGTGCTGGCATGGCTCGAGGGCCAGCCTACGCAACTAGGGCAATATGGCAACCTCTGTCAACCTGACTGAAACAGGTAGTCTAACCAATCAATGTATTTCAATGACAGTGTTCTCGATTCTCCGCACGTTATTCGCATAGGCTGCATTTGCAGGGATTTCTTCATTCGCCTCCCCACCTCTGCGTCTATGCCTAATACGAGAAAGTCAATTGTTCTGAGACACACTTACTGTCTTATACAAAACGTTGATTAATGGCGTTTTAATAGCAAGTTGCTCGACGGTCATTTTCGGCGCTGGGAGATACGCCCTGTGTTCCTGCCACTGGCCTAAAAGATGCAGTTAAGGAAACACGTGTAATATTTTGTTTGTTTGAAATACCGGTTTCGGTCAGGGCCACAGAGAGGTGGCCATATTGCCCTAGCTGCAAAGGCTAGCCTCTAGGCTATGCCAGCAGCTTGTTTCTTTCTGCCCGTTGAATACATATATTCTACTCTAGCATTCTGCCTTATTTTGCCTTCAAGGGAGCCTCGGGACGCTACAACATGAGTACTACGCTACTACAATGCTAAAAACAACCAAATATTTTACAAAATTACATTATTAGCAAAGAGAATCTAGAAAAGTCTTGTTCTTGACAGACCTGTGCAATAAGAATCATTGGGACTAATAGCCTATTTATAGCCCCGTGCAAGTGCCTTAATAAAATTCTTGCTAGCAAAATTTCCACTTAGTATCATGACGTTAAAAAAAGCTTTTTCATTGCAATATACAAAGGTGAAAAAATATCTCTGTCAACTACTTTGCTTTTTTCATGCCAAATACCCTGCAGTGTATTCAGCGGTCTATGTGAAATGTCGGGTTTGGTGTGGTCGTTGCTGTGCCTGGTTTAAATTTGCGCCGGAGAGTTCGGATATGTGAGTATTTATTTTGGAACTACGCATAAGTAAACTTGTAATTTTAATGTGTGTGCGTTGATAGCGTCTTAAGGCTTGCTGAATTCGTCGTTAGTGAAATGCTTGAATTATGTCATCGTATTTGATTAAATGCTGACTCGGAATTTTGCACCGGGACGGTGTCTGCCATTTTCGGCTGTGTCAAGTCTCTTTTCGAATCAGTTAGATATTAGTTATCAGTGCTTTATTTGTGGCGATAAATTGCATATCGAATCGGCGGGTTCGCCACTTGAGGACGGTCGAACCATTGTGTACAAATCAGTGGTAAGGCTCGTAATCTCATGATAATTATTGGGGGAACCACAAAATTGGGCCAAGGAAAGACAATTTAGCGGTTGTGTGATGTGGACTTCTACCAAAATTTCAGTCTCTGGCGCGCTACTGTGCTAAAAACTGCATTTAAGTCATTCTAGTGGTTGATTGTGAGAGTCCACTTATCAGATGGCGTTTTGTAGGATTTCCCTTCCCTTGCTGTAGTCGATAAAGAGAAATTTCTGGCTTTAGTGGCAGTTGATAATAAAATATTGCATGCTAACTTCAGTAAATGAATGAAGAATCTCGTTTCTTGCGAAGATGGCAAACCGGTTGGGGTGTAACCCATCCATCTTTACACCGAGTGATGGCACAGTACTAGAGACCGTCTCAGCATCGATGTGAGAGGAGATGCGAAATAACATGAACTCTGAAATGCCAAAATCATGAGCTAATGTCTTGCTTTCGCTCCGTGAGGTCATTTAAGCTTTTTTTATGTGGAACTTGGCTTTCTCCCAGGGTAAATCACATGTCACCGGCAACAGCTGATCAATGATGTGGCAAAATGGCTATGTTGGTTGAAGTGTTGGGGTGACTTCCGTGTATGGCGACAATTTCTTCGCTTCTGGGAAAGGTTATCACACTGCGCTTTTTAGTTGCAAAGGACATGGTAAATGTCTCTCTTATTTTGCACAGTCATTGGTGCTTCGAAAGACTTCACACTCTTTCATCACGAGGCTTGCTGCCCAATTTGACAACGTGTAATTTATTTGGCACTCCTTCCATGAGGCGGAGAACCGCAGTATTAGGGCATCGAGTATGTGCGTGAAGGCGAACGCTTAGAAGGTTGTGTGCTTGGTGGGACTCCAGGTGTCACAAACTTGGTTTTTTTCTCGTCCCTAATCTCTGCTGTGAGTTCAGCAGAGGTCTTGGGGAATATGTCGCCTGGTAGGAGCTACAGTAAGTGTTAACTCCCTACTTACCAACGTTATATGTGTTTGATATGCTGATTGTTGGAAATAGGCCTAATGCCCCTTCTTGAAAGCATTATTCGTGTGTTTTTTATAATTGACTGATTTAGGGTGCTATCAGCATACAAGGTGGGGTTAGAGCAATGAAAAGCATGCAGGAGTTTACCTGGTAATGGCTGCATTTATATCGTGCAAAATAGTTTCTGATAGATAAAAGAAATGGAATGCCAGAGCTGTGATGTATCTGTTAAGACTAAGATGGATGGAGTGATGTCCTAAGAGTTCATCTATTTTCTGCTATGTAGAAGATTCCGGTTATTTAGACGCCTTTTTACATCAACGCTGATTGAATTGAGTACGAGCGAATCGACAAAGCCCGTAGGGCGGAGACTACGAATTTGGCTCACACTGAGTACAATTTTTAGTACTGATCTACACAAGAATGCGGTTTTCGCTCCCTTAGACACTTTCATACTATCGATCTACACAAAACTGCGATTTTCGCTCCTTTTGTGGACACTTTTGTAGTATTAATCTACACAGGACAACAATTTTCGCGCCCTTCCGTAAGGAATAATGGTGTACTAGGCTGCACGAGACTGCGATATTCGCGCAATCTGTAGTCAATTTTGTTGTATTTGTCCACACGAAACTGCGATTTGTGCTCATCCTGTCGGCTAGATTGTTGTATTTGTTCACAACAGAAAAAGTGGTGAATAAATAGGTATGGGCGATCCAGATTGCTTTTGACGTCCATTTGGTTCCACCATCTCTCACCAAGACCGAATTAAAAAACGCTGAATCCGACTGTCACGTAATGAGGAAGTGAAGTGCGAATGTTGTGTTGCCGTGTGCCCTAAGTTCGGCAGAGTGTCTGCGTGATGTAATTTTGTTAGTTTTTGGTTGTTATCATTGGTTTAAGTTTACGATTGCTCTTTGTTGTCTCATTGTGAAATATTGTCATCTGCTCAGTTGCTTCCTTCACATAATGCCTCCATGCTCCATTAACCATTCATTTCCACTTCACTATGAACCTACTCTTCTTACCGACAAGGAACGTGATGCGGCAAAGGCAGTGATTGACAACGCATTGTTGAACCTGCACCCTTCTACCACGTTGAGGCTGTTGCTGTAGCACTATCTTGGCGACCACGAACCCAGAGACGGCTGACGATCTCCTGGACAGCTCAGTCTCCTTCGCGTCATTGTGGAACGCAACACTGCAGGTTACGTACGGTTAGGTGGCGAAGGGGCTACCTGGGCGGTGAAGGAAGTGAGGCTGACAGAAATGGGGAAGAGCCTTAATGGGCCCCGGGCCATCTCCACGGAATTGGATGCGAAGGTGGTTGAGTTCCTAGTAATGACTGTCGTCTTCTACCCCTACTTTTTTAAACTTTTACCGCTCTCCTATTCATCTACTCACAACACTAAATACTCGGCTACTTCGAAACAATTTTTGTCCCTGTTCACGCAGTCATTCATCATTTGCCCTTCATCGTTTTATTTTCTTCGTTCACGTATTTTTATGGTGTGTGTGTGGGAGGGTCAGATGTCAGTGTATGTGGCTTGGGACCGATCACGTACGTGCCTTTTTCACTGCTTTGGTCCCGTTTGTTTTTGCCCATCGTTTGCTTCGAATTCCGTCAAAGTGGGATTGACCTTGGTAGGGAATGGAAATTGCCTGTTGTCTTTTTTGCGTTGAAAGGTTGTGACTATCGTGTGCTTACCACAATGTGCCTACAACTTGTCAATCATCGGCCAGTATTTGCCTACTTTGAAGGATTTGTGTATTGCATTCTGAGAAAGCAATTGCCATGGTTGATTTTCAGTTTGAAAATCAAAGTGTTTAGTCAGATGTATTTAAAATCTGCGAAGGGAAACTTTTTGTAAATTTCAGTCTCATGTTTAAGCCGTAGTGGTTGTAAAGGCGAACCTCCAAATGCTTTTTGACCTGTACTAAATCACTGGTAAATGCCAAGATGGTTTCGGAACAGCTGACATTGCTCGCCAGGTGCTGGCTTTGATGGCTGCTGAAGTACCTTTTTCTCCTTTTGCTTTGTCATGTTGTGCTTTCTTCACTTGCTTCATTTGTTGGCATCGAGCGTCCAAATGAGTGCACAGGCGACAGGTGCCTTTACAAGTTAGTAGATTATGCTTCTTGAAACTTGACATGTACTGCATCTGTTGTTGGTTTAACTCTCAGTTTCGGTTGATGGGGCATGTTTGGAAGTGTTGTCTTCGCTGGAGGAGGTGGTCGCAGTCTCTTCCATTTGCCCAATGTGTTTATTTTGGTCGAGCGTTATGTCTGTTTTGGTCTTGACTTCAAGGGATTTACTCGAGACAACCTACTTTTCTTGTTGTTCCCAATTGATGCTATGAACGATTCGTCGATCCCATGTGGCCTAGTAAGACGAAATCATGTTTATTTAACTGAAGAATTGCTGCGAAATGTGCAATCTGAGGGCTCTTTGCAAGTAATTAATTGACTAATGCACCTGCATTCCTTGCAGACTTTCTACAAATCACTGAAAATTTCCGAAAATATTATTACAAATGTGCATTGAATGTGCTTGTAGGCGAGAGGTGCGAGGACAACTCTTAATTTGGTCGAGGACCAACGTAGTCGTTGTCCTGAGCCCAAGACGCCCTCGTCCTAGCTTGTAAGAAAGGTGCCTAGAAGTGACCAATTTGCGCATACTAAGGGTGGTAGAAGGGAAGGGGAGGATCGTTTGAATGAACTACGTAGACAAAGAGCGGTCGGTATTCGCAATTTTTTGTTTTTAATGGTGCTCATGATCCCTGAGGTGTAAGCGAGTTTCGATTTCGTACTATTGTGACTTCGTGAATCTCTTACCAAAGCGATAATCAAGTCGCAGTCAACTTTTACGCTTCTTCCCTTGAACTGTTTGGTGAAAGAGATCTTGAGCGTAATGTGGAGACGAACTGGCCATTTGCGGATTATACGACCCTTGCCGGAGGTAGACTAGGTGGGATAGGAAAAGCTCGCCTCGCCAATAATTGTATGCATATGTTGGACGCAGTGAAGGAAGTTGGGTGATTTTCTGCATATTAGGGCTGGTCGGTTGAACTCCATCGATCGTGTGGCAGTGAGCAGCTCACGTAGGTGCTACTTACAACAAATCAGTAGCACCTTTACGTCATTGCACTCTTTCAGGGTGGTAGCCTCTCCTCCAAATCGTGTAGCAAATCGGCACTCATGATGATACTTCAAGTGTTCTCTTAAATTAAAATCGTTTCTTTTTATGGAAAATCAGTACATCAGTCTAGACAAAGGCTGTCTCTATGTTGAAACGCACTGATCAGAACAGTATGACCAAGCAGGGCTAACTGTGTGGCATTGAATCACAAGCACACGTGACTACATAATCGACAAATTGAAGAAGTTACATTTAACAAAGTTATCAAAATAATAATAATAATGGGATCACTTCGATGACCGCGGAGAAGTGGAGTGAAATTAGGCTGCACGTCCAACAACACAATTTCGAGAGCTGTTAGTGGCACCTCACTGAAGGTTTAGTGACTGCCATTTATGAAGTGCAGAGCTGTTGGTGTGACTCACCTCGATGCGAAGGTAGCACACTTCAATGTCAGCACTCGAACAATCTCTGCTTTGTGAGGATTGTGGGGGAGTAAACCCACTACTGCCCTTTATTCGGAGATGTAGTCAACAATGTTAAAATGTGAATTTTTGTCGAAGCTAGGCACCCGCAACGTAACTGATGGTTGAACTCGTTGATTAGACCGCTCTGTACGATCTCGTGGATGACTTGCTCAGGATTCGAAAGGTACCACTAAGTGGCTTTGGGCAAGTAAATTGTTTGGGAGATTGCGCTTTGGTTTTATGTTAGTGCGAATAGGCGTATTGGGTGTTGGATGCTTTGGCCAATTGCCAGTGGTGCTTTTAGCACAACGCTCACCCTGGAGGAGCTGTGTGTCTGTGAGTTGGGGCAAAAATGACCAGAGCGATCGTAGACTTGGAATGGTTTTGGAGGCATTGACAGGTTGACAGCGACGGAAATTGCAAAGCAGTATCAGCACGAACTTATTCGCGACTCTTTGATTGAAATGAATTCCTGATGGGTTTTCCTCCAAGTAACTAAATAGCTGGTTGGTAATGAAGGGAATGAATGAGTATTTGGAGGCCAATTGTGAGTCGGCATGTCAATTTCTCTGAGTTAGCAAATTGTTAGCTGACTTATTGCAAGAAGTTTGTATTTATAAGCAAACAACTACATACATTTCGCTGTAAATCATGTGGGAACATTTGTGGTGGTTGAAAAGGAAGAGGAAGTTGGGAAATTTTGATTAGCGAAGTTCAATTAAGCCACGATTTCGATGGGCGACGCCACATAGGGCAAATTTAATGGCTACTTTGCATAATTTAGGCCTGTAACACGGGTGCATGTAATGAACGCCTTCATGCGAGCATCTCTACAACAAGCGTTCTCAGGAAAAATCGCGACTACGGGTGGTGTCACCTCAAGAGCAGTTTTGCAAGTCCATTTCCAATCTCTCTGTCAAGGTTGTCACTGGTCATGTGAGCCGCAGCATGCGCCCTTCTTACATCACGTCAAGGCTTGTTATCAAGAAGCAAGGATCACTTGAGCTTGCAAATTCAATTATCACACCTACGAGAACAGTCAGTTGGCGCAGGTCTACTCACCATTTGTGCATTGCAGCCAATCTCTTGGTTTCTTTCAGGTTACCAGAGGCTCCTCAACGCGCGCCACGCTTGCATTCCTTCACTCATTCACACACACACACACACACACACACACACACACATCTCGGGTTAAACATAAAAAGCACTTTGCCGCCTATTCACACCTCAATTCCTGAGCGAAAGATGGAGACAGTGGTGTGTTTGGATGATGGAGAAGATTCATTTCTTATTCACAGAATTGACACATTCCGTGAACACGGAAAACTCACTGATCTACGAATTGAGGTGAGGTTATGCACATTAGTTTCATGCTCCAACTTCTAGACAAAGGATGGGAAATGTGTGAATGCACATCAACTGGTTCTGGCAGCCAGATTTCCACTTTTTTTAAGAGCACTGACCAATAAACAAGATGGAGTGACAACACATTGGAAACGGTTTTCTGCAGAGTACGTGCATATCACTTCCTTCATTAACCCGCTTTTAGTATTGTCGAGGCTGTCGTCGAATATGCATACACGGGCAGAATTACAATCTCTGCAGGAAATGCCACCCGATTGTACCTTCTGGCACATAATCTCGGTTCCGAGAGAATAGTCTCTTGGTGTGTGGAGTTCATAAGAACGAGGTGGGAGAAGTCTTTTTCAGAGTTAAAACCTGACTGACTAAAGAATCTCTCTAGATAGTGTGACAGAAGTGTGGTCGGTGGCCAATGCTACGTTGAATCGTGAATTGATGGAAATATGCATTCCAATGATGGCAGAACATTTTGAAGATGTGTGCTTGCGAAGGGGGCTGCTGATGACGACGACAGCACAGTACTTCGAGATGCTACTGGAAAGCAACCGCCTGAAAGGCGTGAGTGAGGAAACGAAGTTCCGAGCCATTCGCAGTTGGCTGGAAGCAGGCATTGATGAGTGTGACGTGAAGGAAAGGGCAAAGGTGTTTGGGAAGATGGTTTTGAGGATTGAGTTGACGAGGCTGTCCCCACAATGTCAAAGCGAATACTGGACGTTTGTGAGGAGGCACGCAGAACAGTTTAGCGAAGGTAAGCAGAGTGAATGGGTGGATAGTTTAAAGGACGTGAGATTCAGAGATGAGCAATTTTGATAGGTGACTGTAAGACTAAAGAAGAGACACGGACATGGAGAAGGAGCGAATGGCTTTGTGGTGAATAAACGATGAAAGATGAAAGGATGAAATGGATTAAGATGGGTGTGAGATTGAGAGATGGATGTGAAATGGGTGGGTAGATGGATTTATGCGTGTTGAAAGATTTAATACGGAGTGGACGGGCAAATTTATTTGAGAATCGCTGGTGCGAATTGATTGGGTTGATGACACTATTCAGCATTCTGTAGTTCCCACTTCTGAGTTATCTTTTCCTTATTTCTGTGACTGTTCTAAAGCCGATGTTCCGCCAAAACTTCGAATGGGGAGGAATGAGATCATGGGTCGAAGGTATCGGCCTGTCTCCAACTGCCGGCCACAAAGAAAGTACGTGAATCACTTGCATTATAGCAACAACCACCCTTCCAAAAAACCGAATAGCCGATTCCATAAGTGCTCCGATTTTTAGCCATAGGATTCTGTGAAACTGTCCCTTTTTGCAACCTTCATGCCATTTTGTACTGCCACTCTATGGCAAATTTTTGCTAACTTTTAGAGAGGTGCTGATGATCATCGGCGACAATACTGTTTCAAAGTCCCGGTGTTTAACGTCTGTGCCGCAGTTGCAACCGGACGAATCGTTCAATGTTAAAGCTTTTTCCAGTGGAATAGCGACTGCATTGGACGGTGAATTGAATTTATGGTCTCATACTCTTTCTTTCTAGGTAGAGTATGTTTTGTTGATTGTGTTGACTCCAGATGGAGTGTGGAGTCTGTAAATTACCGAGATGGTTCTACTTCCCATAAGACTTTTCAAACGGCACAGGAACGCTTATGGCCTGCTGTTGCGTCGAGAAATGAATCGATTTTCATTTTTGGCGGCTGGTCTGATGAAACGATCTTTTCCACTTGTGAAAAATTAGACATTGACAGTGGCAGGTATGTTTGATTAGGATGAGTCAACAATCTAGGCTCACCAAACTTCCTGATATGCTGCTTGCACGATATGATGCATCGGCATTAAATATCCCAGAAATAGGAATCGTGGTTGTTGGTGGTTATCAAAGTAGTCGACAATTGATGGGATCAAGACATGCTGCAATATTGGTAGAAGATGCGGAGAATGGGAGTGGATGGCGATGGATCAAGCTCAATCCGATGTTACAGGAACGCTATCATCCAGCAGTGGCCTACTTCAAGGGATGCGTAGTGGTTGTAGGAGGGGACGAGGAGTCAAGTGCCGAATGCCTTCCACTAACATCGATCGAACAGGCGGACGCTCAGTGGACTCGTCTTAGTGGAATTCAAATGTCCGACTTTTCCCTTCAATCGCTTGTCGCATTCAACAACAGGTTGATATTGTCATGTAAGTTATGTGTTCATATCCTATGAAATCATAAAATATTTGATCAAATTACTTAAATTTATTAACCCATTTATTATAGCATCCAGCCTTTCGACGAGCAAATTCTATGAATTTTTACCCACAGAAGAGGTAAATTATTGGTTTTCATTCACTACTTAACTGCTCAAAAGTAATTAATAATGTTTAATCCTTGTAGAACCAACCGTTGGCCAATTTCGAATGGAAGCCATTATTTGAGCTGGAAGATTTCCTAATGTCTATTCTTCTGATGGCAAGAGAAACGCTGGAAGAACGTTAAAACATTTGCATTTCAAGGATTTTGGTTTCACATTTTTAATGCGCTAATTTGTTTTGCCAAATTCCAAAGCTTCCTTCTATGTCCAATTTTTCTGAGGGAAAACTAAAAATTACCCCATGGGGTGGTCATCATGTGCCAAAAAATTGTGGAATAGATCGGGAAAGAATGTACTTTTATTAAGTGTTTTGTATCGATACAACGCTAAGTCGTTGTAATACTTTGCTCGTTTGACCACCGATGTCAGTTACGGTTACTTGGGTGGCCACATTGCTGCCCTAGCCGGATGGGATGGCCTCCGAGCCATGCCAGCAGCCCTGGGTCCCTTCTATTTGCCAAATGCATATATTCCGCCCAAGCATTAGGCCTTCTTCTGCCTCCAAGGGAGTCTTAAGTAGCTGCATCAATGTACCATCGCTGAAGTAAATCATAAGTCGCACGAGGGACAATTCGATGCACAAACTTTTCCTGACTGACTCTTGTTACCAAAGAAATGTAAATTGCGTCACGCAGTGTTAAGGGAAATTCATGCAATCACTGAAGCAAGTGAAGGAAAAGGATCGTTATGCGATGCTCCGAGCATTGAAATACCATTGACCAAAAAGAATCGAGGAATCCGTGCGCCTGATGCACAAAACACAAGGCGTGTGCCCACTTCGTTTAAAGTGTCCGCTGTCACCAATAGCGGTTAGTGAACTTCCACTTGCCTGTCAGTTGGCAAATGTATTCGTCGCAATGGATCTAGATGTGTCTGTCACTTTCAGCCAACAGCAAATAAAGATGCAAAGTCATTCCATAGAGCAGGAATCTGTTTCACTGAAGTTCTTTACTCCTCCCTACCAGCAACAGCTAAAGTTAGTCGTGGGTGTGTGTACCGAAGACAATAGTAACAGTTTGACCCTGCAGCAGAAGTGGGTTCTCGAGGTTGATCTTCAGCATATACAATTCATCTGTGTCCGCTTAATTAGCAGTCACAAGGACTACGAAGATGGGCGTAGCGAAAATTGAAGCAGGTTGTAAGCAAATTTACTCGGTTTGACGATTTTATCCCATTTCGCGCACAAACTGCCACTTCAAATAGCCTTCAAGATGTCGTCTGTTATGAAATTATGGATCTGATCTCGAGTGCAAGCACCTGCCCTCGTGTTCGCGTCAATGTCAACCTGTGAGTCACGTTGCTTTGTCTGCTTTATGGTCACCATCCCATCCACTTGCATTCGTCTTCTACTGTAGGGATTGGAGTTCAAAAGGACCCATGAGGGTATGGAAATCATCATAAACTGAAGACCGTTCCACCTTCGAGGACACATAACATAAGAGAGCGTATCAGAACGTGGACAGGTGTCGAGTCAATGGAATACCGCAACTTCACATGGGTGATGTGCTCTTCAGCTGTAAGGAATGAAGGCACTGCCTTATGCTAAATCACATCCTAACTATGCCTCTGATGGCATTTTCTTGAGGAGCAATTGGTTCTGACCGACTTGTCTGACCAGACGCATTGCATCAACAAACTGTTTAGACTATGGAAAACACTGCTTCTGCTTTTGTTGCATTCGTTAAAAATGCACTTCCATGTGATGGACACATTCTCGTTTTGGTGATGACTAAATTGCCCACTGGCCAGGAGCAATCGAAGAGGTGTGTTTGTGTTGAAAGTAGAGGATTGGTTTCAGATTTCCGATGAAACACATGAATGATTACTTGGCAATTGACTGGACCTTGTAAAACGTTTTTGGGGCTCTGTTAGGTCTTTCAATAACAAGTATGGTGTGGATTATCCACTCTGCAGGGAGGTGTGATAGTGATAAAAGCATGCGAGTAAATTTGCTTAACTGACCACGATATTTTTCCATATTTGTCCATAATTGTAAGAAAGTTTTACTTTGCCCAGGAGCATCGCTCTACCTATAGTCTTTCGGTCATCCTCTTCGTTGTAAAATTAACAAGCTCACTGAGAATATTAGTGTCTGTATAACAAAGATTTTGACCATAATGTTTGCACAAAACTCATATCTAAAGTGAGACTTTATTTGTCTCATAGGTCCGATTAAGAATTAGCCGCCGAAAGTTGGACCTCCTAACAGTCTTGGGTTCTTTGGATACTCCTCGTCGTCAAATCAATTCTGTGGTCACCATAGCAATATCAATCTGTTTTTGACTGAGACAAGAGTTGTAAGTGGCTGCAGAAAGACATCAAATGCATGAAAACGAGGCCACCGAGCGTTCGTTGGTTCCATCGATGCCAGTGGAAGGCATTCAGCACTTGACTCATAGTCCCCTCCCACAACCACTACGCATCCTTTGAAGTAGGCCACCCCTGGACAACTGCGTTCCTGTAACATCGGATTGAGCTTGATTCATCGTCACCCGCTCCCATCCTTCGCATCCTTGACCAATATTGCAGCATGTCTCGATTCCATCATTTGTCGATTATCCCGACAAAAGCCACCAACAACTACGATTCCAATTTCTGGGATATTTAACGCCGATGCACCACTTTGTACAGACAGCCTAGAAGGCCTGACTTAGCCAAGTCGGACCTATACGCCGTTAGCTGTGTCCGTTTTTTTGCAAGTGGAAACAAACCGTCCATCAAGGTAGCCGTCAGCACAGTCGTTGCGTTGCTTCGTTATAAAAGGCTCGTAGGAGAATAAACCATCTCTGCAAAACAATGACGCTAGACCGCTTTCAGTGTCCGCACATGTACCGACACATTAACTACCTAAAAAATAAGAGAATAAGACCATAAACATAAGTCACAGTATAGCACAGGCGCTTCTCAACGGAAAGGTGCAGCAACATTACACGATTCGTCTAGTTGTAACTGCGGTAGATATGTTGGCGTCCAAGCTGTGGCAGTTGTATTCCGACCGATGTTTGGAAGCGAATCTCCAAGCACTTTTAAAGATTTAGCGCATCATGAAAGTGCGAAATGTCATAAAATGTATGATAGATACAATTTTACTGTGCTGGGTCTTTCATACATCAAGGGAGCAACGTCTGATTTTCAGCGTGTTAGTCTTGCCCCTTGGCTCGAGCTCCATTTGAGCATCATACATTACATTTGTTCAACTAATCTGATTTAATTCTACTTCGTGTTTCAAAGTGAACAGATAATGCTGGTACAGTCTTCATTGGTAGACGATTCGGTGGCATCAAGTTCGAAGGGACACCCTCCAACTTGCTACTATTATTTTTCAAAATCAAATTGAGTCGAGAAAACGTAAGTTGACGGAAGGTTCCTTTGTAAGATCACCACACCTAACTTGCGTCACACTCTCACGTGTCAGCGGATGTGGGCGGTTGACACACTTACACCACTGTGCTGAGGTCCTTGTGGTTTCATTCCACGTCTCTCTCTTATGCGAATCCGAATCTCAAAGAAGTGGTTAAGCCAACAAAAGCATTGTCACAGAGTCTTAAAACATAGCTAGTTTTCTATAACCTCATCAAGTAAACATTTTAAGTGAGTGGCAAATGTCATTTGAGGAATACACAAAGTGGCCAAGATCCTTCCTCACCAGCCAAGTGCAGCAATATTTTGATCAGATTTTAACTCTTTCACTCGTAACCGCCAGCACTTATGCGGCCTTAAAGCCATGTCAGTGACCTCATACGGCCCTTCTCTGCGTCCCGAATGCATTTCCCATCCCACTATTGTGGAGGCTAATAACCAACTAAATTGTAAATGATGAGAAAATTAGAGCCGATCCCATACAGAAGACCTGGAATCTGCTTCTACAATCGAATTCTACTCCCGTGATTTGTAGAATCCTCGTTACTATCAAACCAATGGAGAAGACCCATGCTGACGTTGATGGACTCATGATTCTAGCTGTTATCATTTCTTCGACCGGACGCTTTCCCTCCCCTACCTACAAAGGGGACGTCACGGATCTGCACGCCTCTTGGGATGGTCTAGGTTTCCGCTGCTCATTGTATGCTTCAGGATATTTGTTGTCGACATTTTCGGTTACAATTGAAGAAGGTACCTCTTTGTAACCAACTCCTAAGCACGTCTTGAAGAAGGATCTGGAACTCTTAGTGATGAGTGACCTCTTTTGAGTGGATCCAATCAACCCATACAAAGCGCGACCACACTGCACCACTGGCCATTAACCAAAGCATCCAACACCCAATACGCCTATTCGCACTAACATAAAACCAAAGCGCAATCTCCCAAACAATTTACTTGCCCAAAGCCACTTAGTGGTACCTTTCGAATCCTGAGCAAGTCATCCACGAGATCGTACAGAGCGGACTAATCAACGAGTTCAACCATCAGTTACGTTGCGGGTGCCTAGCTTCGACAAAAATTCACATTTTAACATTGTTGACTACATCTCCGAATAAAGGGCAGTAGTGGGTTTACTCCCCCACAATCCTCACAAAGCAGAGATTGTTCGAGTGCTGACATTGAAGTGTGCTACCTTCGCATCGAGGTGAGTCACACCAACAGCTCTGCACTTCATAAATGGCAGTCACTAAACCTTCAGTGAGGTGCCACTAACAGCTCTCGAAATTGTGTTGTTGGACGTGCAGCCTAATTTCACTCCACTTCTCCCCGGTAATCACAGTGATTCCACTGTTCTACTGATAGCAATGAAAGATGTCATCTTTGCGATTTGTCGATTACGCAGTCACGTTATAGTCCTTTGTGGTTGAATGCATCACAGTCAGCCTTGCTTGGCCATAATGTTCTGTTCAGTGCGTTTCACCACGGAGATAACCTTTGCCTAGACTGATGTACTGATTTCCCAAAAGAAGAACCAATTTGGATTTAAAAAAAACAACACTTGAAGTATCATCATGAGTGCCGATTTGCTACACGATTTGGAGGAGAGGCTACCACCTTGAAAGAGTGAAATGACGCAAAGGTTCTACTGACTTGTTGTAAGTAGCACCTGTGTGAGCTGCTCACTGCCACACGATCGATGGAGTTCAACCATCCGGCGCAAATATGCAGAAAGTTGCCAAACCTCCTTCACTACGTCTAACATGTGCATACAATCATTGGCAAGGCGAGCTTTTCCTACCCCATCTAGCCCACCTCTAGCAAGGGTCGTATAATGCGCAAATGGCCAGTTCGTCTCCACATTACGCTCAAGAGCTCTTCCACCAAACAGTCAAAGTTTAAAGGAAGGGGCGCAGAGGTTGACTGCGACTCAATTATTGCTTTGGTAAGAGAATCACTATATCATTATAGTACGAAATCGAAACTCGCTTACACCTCAGGGGTCATGAGCACCATTAAACACAAAAAATCGCGAATACCGACCGCTCTTTGTCTACGTAGTTCATTCAAACGATCCTCCCCTTCCCTTCTACCACCCTTAGTATGCGCAAATTGGTCACTTCTAGACACCTTTCTTACAAGCTAGGACGAGGGCGTCTTGGGCTCAGGACAACGACTACGTTGGTCCTCGACCAAATTAAGAGTTGTCCTCGCACCTCTCGCCTACAAGCACATTCAATGCACATTTGTAATAATATTTTCGGAAATTTTCAGTGATTTGTAGAAAGTCTGCAAGGAATGCAGGTGCATTAGTCAATTAATTACTTGCAAAGAGCCTCCAGATCGCGCATTCCGCAGTACTCCCACAGATAACAAACATGATTTCGTCTTACTAGGCCACGTGAGATCAAGTGAGGACAACAAGAAAAGTAGGTTGTCTCGAGTAAATCCCTTGAAGTCAAGACCAAAACAGACATAATGCTTGACCAAAATAAACACATCGGACAAACAGTGAAGACTGCGACCACGTCAAACAGGTCCCATCAACTGAAACTGAGAGTTAAATCAACAACAGATGCAGTGCATGGGAAGTTTCAAAAAGCATAATCTACTAACTTGTAAAAGCACCTGTCGCCTGTGCACTCATTTGGACGCTCGACGCCAACAAATGAAGCAAGTGAAGAAAGCACAACATGGCAAAGCTAAAGGAGAAAAAGGTAATTCAGCAACCATCAAAGCCAGCACCTGGCGAGCAATGTCAGCCGTTCCAAAGCCACCTTGGCATTTATCAGTGATTTGATGCAGATCAGAAAGCATTTGCAGGTTCGCCTTTACAATCACCACGGCTTAAACATGAGACTGATATTAACAAAAAGCTTCCCTCCAGAGATTTAAAATACAGCTGATTAAACACTTTGCTTTCTCAGAATGCAATACACAACTCCTCCAAAGTAGGCAAATACTGGCCGATGATTGACAAGCTGTAGGCACATTGTGGTAAGCACACGCTAGTCACAACCTTTCAACGCAAAAAAGACAACAGCCAATTTCCATTCCCTACCAATTTCAATCCCACTTTGACGGAATTTGAAGCAAACGATGAGCAAAAACAAACGAGACCAAAGCAGTGAAAAAGGCACGTACGTGATCAGTCCCAAGCCACATACACTGACATCTCACCCTCACCTTCCACACAAAACGCACTCATCTTAGCCTCGCCACCCAAAACAATTCCAAAAGTGGTGAGCGCATATTTCAAATCCAGACGATTTCCTATTGACTCGTCCTCATCTGCTGATCAGCTAGACGCGCGTTCAGTGTCTGCGACTAGCGTTGTCTACAAATGGAACAAACTCATTAATATGTCTAAGAGACTAGACAACTGCATCGGGGTCGACTGGGTTGGCAGTACCTCAGCACACCTGGAACAAATCAACCTCCTCCAACATCAACAACCCAACCACGTGCCTCACCGATGGACACGCCGTGCACGTCAGCACCGTGACCTCCAATCTGCAATCATCTCCAGGCGATCTCAAAACACGCGACTAATCCATGAGCACTGTCAACAATTTGAAACATAATCCATCAAATGACTTGATCAGAGGAATCAATGCCACATCGAACAGGCAAAACCAAATTCGATGAGTTTGCAAATGAAGCCATATTTAGTGCATTAGTCCATAAAAAATACGTGAACGAAGAAAATAAAACGATGAAGGGCAAATGATGGATGACTGCGTGAACAGGGACAAAAATTGTTTCGAAGTAGCTGAGTATTTAGTGTTGTGAGTGGATAAATAGGAGAGCGGTAAAAGTTTGAAAAAGTAGGGGGCAGAAGACGACAGTCATTACTAGGAACTCAGCCACCCTCGCCTCCAATTCCGTGCCGATGACCCGGGCCCCATTAAGGCTCTTCCCCATTTCTGTCAGCCTCACTTCCTTCACCGCCCAGGTAGCCCCTTCGCCACCTAACCGTACGTAACCTGCAGCATTGCGTTCCACAATGACGCGAAGGAGACTGAGCTGTCCAGGAGATCGTCAGCCGTCTCTGGGTTCGTGGTCGCCAAGATAGTGCTACAGCAACAGCCTCAACGTGGTAGAAGGGTGCAGGTTCAACAATGCGTTGTCAATCACTGCCTTTGCCGCATCACGTTCCTTGTCGGTAAGAAGAGTAGGTTCATAGTGAAGTGGAAATGAATGGTTAATGGAGCATGGAGGCATTATGTGAAGGAAGCAACTGAGCAGATGACAATATTTCACAATGAGACAACAAAGAGCAATCGTAAACTTAAACCAATGATAACAACCAAAAACTAACAAAATTACATCACGCAGACACTCTGCCGAACTTAGGGCACACGGCAACACAACATTCGCACTTCACTTCCTCATTACGTGACAGTCGGATTCAGCGTTTTTTAATTCGGTCTTGGTGAGAGATGGTGGAACCAAATGGACGTCAAAAGCAATCTGGATCGCCCATACCTATTTATTCACCACTTTTTCTGTTGTGAACAAATACAACAATCTAGCCGACAGGATGAGCACAAATCGCAGTTTCGTGTGGACAAATACAACAAAATTGACTACAGATTGCGCGAATATCGCAGTCTCGTGCAGCCTAGTACACCATTATTCCTTACGGAAGGGCGCGAAAATTGTTGTCCTGTGTAGATTAATACTACAAAAGTGTCCACAAAAGGAGCGAAAATCGCAGTTTTGTGTAGATCGATAGTATGAAAGTGTCTAAGGGAGCGAAAACCGCATTCTTGTGTAGATCAGTACTAAAAATTGTACTCAGTGTGAGCCAAATTCGTAGTCTCCGCCCTACGGGCTTTGTCGATTCGCTCGTACTCAATTCAATCAGCGTTGATGTAAAAAGGCGTCTAAATAACCGGAATCTTCTACATAGCAGAAAATAGATGAACTCTTAGGACATCACTCCATCCATCTTAGTCTTAACAGATACATCACAGCTCTGGCATTCCATTTCTTTTATCTATCAGAAACTATTTTGCACGATATAAATGCAGCCATTACCAGGTAAACTCCTGCATGCTTTTCATTGCTCTAACCCCACCTTGTATGCTGATAGCACCCTAAATCAGTCAATTATAAAAAACACACGAATAATGCTTTCAAGAAGGGGCATTAGGCCTATTTCCAACAATCAGCATATCAAACACATATAACGTTGGTAAGTAGGGAGTTAACACTTACTGTAGCTCCTACCAGGCGACATATTCCCCAAGACCTCTGCTGAACTCACAGCAGAGATTAGGGACGAGAAAAAAACCAAGTTTGTGACACCTGGAGTCCCACCAAGCACACAACCTTCTAAGCGTTCGCCTTCACGCACATACTCGATGCCCTAATACTGCGGTTCTCCGCCTCATGGAAGGAGTGCCAAATAAATTACACGTTGTCAAATTGGGCAGCAAGCCTCGTGATGAAAGAGTGTGAAGTCTTTCGAAGCACCAATGACTGTGCAAAATAAGAGAGACATTTACCATGTCCTTTGCAACTAAAAAGCGCAGTGTGATAACCTTTCCCAGAAGCGAAGAAATTGTCGCCATACACGGAAGTCACCCCAACACTTCAACCAACATAGCCATTTTGCCACATCATTGATCAGCTGTTGCCGGTGACATGTGATTTACCCTGGGAGAAAGCCAAGTTCCACATAAAAAAAGCTTAAATGACCTCACGGAGCGAAAGCAAGACATTAGCTCATGATTTTGGCATTTCAGAGTTCATGTTATTTCGCATCTCCTCTCACATCGATGCTGAGACGGTCTCTAGTACTGTGCCATCACTCGGTGTAAAGATGGATGGGTTACACCCCAACCGGTTTGCCATCTTCGCAAGAAACGAGATTCTTCATTCATTTACTGAAGTTAGCATGCAATATTTTATTATCAACTGCCACTAAAGCCAGAAATTTCTCTTTATCGACTACAGCAAGGGAAGGGAAATCCTACAAAACGCCATCTGATAAGTGGACTCTCACAATCAACCACTAGAATGACTTAAATGCAGTTTTTAGCACAGTAGCGCGCCAGAGACTGAAATTTTGGTAGAAGTCCACATCACACAACCGCTAAATTGTCTTTCCTTGGCCCAATTTTGTGGTTCCCCCAATAATTATCATGAGATTACGAGCCTTACCACTGATTTGTACACAATGGTTCGACCGTCCTCAAGTGGCGAACCCGCCGATTCGATATGCAATTTATCGCCACAAATAAAGCACTGATAACTAATATCTAACTGATTCGAAAAGAGACTTGACACAGCCGAAAATGGCAGACACCGTCCCGGTGCAAAATTCCGAGTCAGCATTTAATCAAATACGATGACATAATTCAAGCATTTCACTAACGACGAATTCAGCAAGCCTTAAGACGCTATCAACGCACACACATTAAAATTACAAGTTTACTTATGCGTAGTTCCAAAATAAATACTCACATATCCGAACTCTCCGGCGCAAATTTAAACCAGGCACAGCAACGACCACACCAAACCCGACATTTCACATAGACCGCTGAATACACTGCAGGGTATTTGGCATGAAAAAAGCAAAGTAGTTGACAGAGATATTTTTTCACCTTTGTATATTGCAATGAAAAAGCTTTTTTTAACGTCATGATACTAAGTGGAAATTTTGCTAGCAAGAATTTTATTAAGGCACTTGCACGGGGCTATAAATAGGCTATTAGTCCCAATGATTCTTATTGCACAGGTCTGTCAAGAACAAGACTTTTCTAGATTCTCTTTGCTAATAATGTAATTTTGTAAAATATTTGGTTGTTTTTAGCATTGTAGTAGCGTAGTACTCATGTTGTAGCGTCCCGAGGCTCCCTTGAAGGCAAAATAAGGCAGAATGCTAGAGTAGAATATATGTATTCAACGGGCAGAAAGAAACAAGCTGCTGGCATAGCCTAGAGGCTAGCCTTTGCAGCTAGGGCAATATGGCCACCTCTCTGTGGCCCTGACCGAAACCGGTATTTCAAACAAACAAAATATTACACGTGTTTCCTTAACTGCATCTTTTAGGCCAGTGGCAGGAACACAGGGCGTATCTCCCAGCGCCGAAAATGACCGTCGAGCAACTTGCTATTAAAACGCCATTAATCAACGTTTTGTATAAGACAGTAAGTGTGTCTCAGAACAATTGACTTTCTCGTATTAGGCATAGACGCAGAGGTGGGGAGGCGAATGAAGAAATCCCTGCAAATGCAGCCTATGCGAATAACGTGCGGAGAATCGAGAACACTGTCATTGAAATACATTGATTGGTTAGACTACCTGTTTCAGTCAGGTTGACAGAGGTTGCCATATTGCCCTAGTTGCGTAGGCTGGCCCTCGAGCCATGCCAGCACTGATTCCCCTCTGTCCGTTGAATATATGTATTCTACCCTAGTGTTCTCCCTTTTTGCCTTCAAGGGAGCCTTAAGATGCTACAGTCAGCCTGTGGACAATTATGGACTCGGCTAGGTGTTGATATGTGAACCAGATAACATGTCGTTGTAATTTAACATAGCAATAAAATATTTAGCAAATGAATTTTTACATTTGTTGTCTGTCCAGCTCTAAGTCTCGTCTACGGTCACTTGGATGGTCCTTGTACCTTCGTCGGGTGGGCTGGCCTCTAGGTCACGCTAGTTGCTCCAATCATTTTCAAGCGTCGAACATATTTATCTAGATGTTAAGAGTAACTAAACCTTGGGTACACTCCTTTCTAGTATTGTATGATGGGTACAGCGTTCATCGATAGGCAGATTCTTGTGCTTCCTGTTGGCACTTTGGTTTTGAACGTCTGTGTTCCTTTACGAGAGGCATGTGTTCGTTTATTTTGTGCGAAAATACCACTCCTCTAAGTTAGTTAGTTCTGAATGATTGTTTGCTTGACGTTGACTTCTCAATATGATCGGCGGTGTCATTGCTGTTGACGGTACGGTGGACCACACACACAATGTACCATCATCTTCCTCTTCTGTGATTCCCTTAATTCGATGTTTTATGAACTAGTTAAAAAATCACAATATTTATGGTACGCAAAACAGCTATTTAAATAAACAATGTTTCGCTAGCTCATTTGAGAACCTCGATCTTCATGTTCTTGTATTTCGGATTCTTTAATCTGGCAACTACTGCATCACACAAGATCTAAGAAACGTAGTCTGCTACTCCAGAGGGCGATACAGGTGCAAACATTGAAGTGGTACTGTTGAGGTAAGGCGCATGGGGTCCTCTTTGTAACGGACAAACATCTTCTCGTGTCCGTAAAATGCACCACCTACTTGATTTTCTCAAAATTGGCTTTTGATGTGGAAACAGTAGCAGTGGAGTTTGATATGAAGCCCCTTCGTGAATCCGGCAATTAAACGAAGAAGGGTCGGCATTGACTCAGCTGCATTTGCTACTCTTAGTGTGCTGCAATTTGAAATCTTTCAAATTCAATTTAAAGTTATTTGCAAAGGTGCATTAATATCTCTTTGTTATATCTCCTTCATCATCGAAAGTCGTAGTCTGCTGTAGCTGGAATTGGGCATCCCATTAGCACCATTACCACCTCTCCACAACTGTGACCACACGTGAACACCTACTTTGCAAACGAACTTCTTCCCTTTAAAAGTGGGTGCCCAGTCCACAGGTAGCGTGCGGTCTCCACCCAAACCTAAGTGTAGCAGCTTAGTAAGACATCAAACAACGATTGATGTTACCTGCTATTGGGAAAGTACCAGCGAGATTTTCGGATGAAACCACGTATGGCTATGCGGCTAGTCTCCTCCCCACCACCAGTAGTTTAAATATTTTTATTAATTAGGTGGCCTCCGATCCCTGACCAGGTGGTAGTAGTGGGACCAAACTCGCGATGGGCATCAATTCTACCTCTGAAATTTGGAGCGATTGACAAGGCCTCCTTCTTTCGATTGTAGATATCGAAATGGATTTCAACACGTGTGCCATCTTAAATTATTGTTCGACTTGTTTGAGATTTACATTTTAGTAAGGAAAATGTGCTAGCAAAGGGTCCAATTCACGATACATTAGTGGCAATTCAATGCAAAGATTTGCTCGTACTCAGCTTCTACGGCTCTCCGGTATCCGCAGAAAATATTTTATGTTGAATTGCTTTTGCTAGGAGTCTCCTTTTCCTTGAGTGGTTTTGCTGGCATTTCGGATGTCACCCTGCTTCCACTAGACACTTCTAGTGCCTCAATTCCAAGGTCGCGTCTGTCTGTCACTGAGGTGTGACGACTACAGGTAATCGTAGAAAAGCTTCTGCTGCATGGGTTAGTGGATGGGTGGTCGAGACCTCGATGGCGTGCACTCTCAGCGTGCGCCCCTTCGCTGACTCATTCGCGTTGGTCGATCGATGATACGATGGGAGCACCTGGTCTACCCTCGCTGCACCCCCATTACCCCATTAAACAGACGATCGATCGACAGGACTCAGTAACCAGGGCAAAAAATCACGTACGTGAATGGCGAGAGGGGTGAATTAATAAATAAACAGATTCAAGTGATGCAGATCAACCACCTGCTTAACCGCAATGAATGAATATGATTCTAATTCATTTTTTAAACTCTCACCCATCACTCCATTCAATTCCTTCCCATTGCATAGTGCAGTTTCCTCTTGCAGCCTCAGGGCACAGAGAGATGCTCCAAGGGTTTAATCGTAAATGACGGTTTGAGCATCAAAACTGTCCTGTTGATCTGATTCGTGACTCGGCTTCGCGCAGCCTCATGGTTAATAACACAGAATGCACCTTCTAAACGCGTTCATTAAGATCAAATTGGGTGCCCAAATGATACCATCAAGTAAAGTCCTTTCTAGCCTTCGTATAAGTAGTGATTGCTTACATGGGTATGTTCGCATTAAAAGGACTGTCCTTTAGAACAATAGATAATCTTCCTGTCACTGCAATCCAAGAACGCAGACAAACAAAACCTTAGCGATCCAACCATTAACGCTTTCAGTAGTGACCTATTTACGCAAATCCGTAGTCTTCACTCCTGACTGAATGAGGCGATCCCTGACTTGGAGTAAAAATGATTAAAGGAAGGAAATATGGGGATTAGATGGCAGTTATTGTGTCAGAAGAAGCGCTTTTGTAAAAGGAAACCTTCGGTGAAGATCAGTCCACTATAAACAATTTTCCGCGGTTTGTAGATAGCCAATGGAAAGAGCATTAATTGCGTCTAGGCAACAACATCATATAGTCAGCACACTCCGGCCACGAAACTAGTCCAACAGCGACATCAGTATTAAAGCTGCTCCTACCAGAATCCGTATTCGGCACACGATCACCTTATCCCAAGAACCAATGCTCTGAATTCGGCATCACTCTTTCAAATGTACCAGTCATCGTATTTAGCAAGTGGTTTTTACGACGCTGAGTACAATTCTTCGCTCTCTTTAACCTACATTGTGCGCTAGGTGCACACACACATGCACACCAGGACTCGATTCACAGTGCCTGGAGGAAGTCATGGAAGCAGTCTCTGATTCCGGCTATGGATAATATTCATTAAACCATTTTTGTCTGGTAGCTCAAATAAATAATTATCAAGTGAATCGAATGCAGTTCACAATGGCAACTAAGGCGCAGTTGGATAGAATGCAAGCAGGGAAGTTAACATGTAGAAGCATGTGACATCGCGACTCCGTTTGCGCAAGCACTTATCTTGAATTACTGTTACCACTTTGTGGACTGAAAAGCATTCTCCTTGACATGACTCTACACATAGACTCAGATGAATGACTTCTTCTTTTGTGGTGGCGTCTCTGCCAAAACAACCCCTGTCGCAGCTGCGAAAACGTCGCTCTGTTTGCCGGCTACTGAGCAAAGCATCAGTAGAGTTGACATTCCACCTCAAAATTTAACAGCAACATGGTGGTGGATGGTGGTCGAATGCAATCCAAGGGACGATTGGAGATACAACGCTTAAGGTCTTTCCAAAGTCTTTGTGAAAATGCAAAACTTGTAAGCACCAAGCATTTGGTGAAGAGAATCAACGCGTATGGAAATTTATCTTAATGCCCTCTGCCGGTAAAAGCCTTGACAGTCGCTTCAAGTTGCCAAAATTTGCCGTTAGTGATTTCCAAGTTCAAAAACGTAATTTAAACCTGGCTGTCTTTATTATTTACTGAATTTTCACCATTGTTGCATATTTGAAGCTTCTCCAGCCAACAAACCGGGCGCAACTGCAGTTACCAGAAAACCCACGCAAAACGACAATCCAAATTTGTCGTGTGAAGATTTGGCCGATGTAACTAGTAGAAGCAACTAGGTTGTATCTTTTAAAAGCACAAAAGAGGCTTTGAAGTTACTTGCGTCTTTTACATTTCCAGCAACATTACTGAGTTTTAATTTTCCCATGTCTATTTCTCCGCTGCCCTTCGGGTCTGAAAATCTGTAACTAAAAGCAATGGAGATCATAAATTCACTCGTTATAAAAGGTGCACGCGGAATTTTACTTTTTCAAACAATTCCATTGCATCTTACACAGAGTGGATAACAGCCAACCTGTCCATTTCCTAGAGTTGAATGCATTTCTCTTTGTTTGGTGAATGCTGTCTCCAACAGAATTGGTAAGGGCATTCTGAAGGTAGACTTTTGATGCAAAAACCGATGCTAGTACTAAAAATTTGCTACGCATTCTGCACTCTGACCATCCATAGATTTCAACTCTACTCTCCAAACCTTCAGTCTTGTGTTTTTGTTATGGCATTTTCTAAATGAGGCATAAAGAGTAGTACTTCAGTAGCCAATAAACCACTCGCTCTGCTTCATCATGAGTCAATGTTTGATTGTAACCCTGAACGAAAAGAATGCACTGCAGCACACCTCTTTCCATGACGATTGAGCCATCCGAATTTCCAAGTGAAGCTTAAAGTGAGTTTTTAATGGAATTTTGAATGTGGAACTTATAAAGGGCTGTAGACAGTGCCTACGCTCTCAATCAGGACCGCCAAAAGTGAGATGGTTATTTATGAAAGACCATGTTTTACATCCCAACCGAGAGTGTGTTTGTTATCCGTCAGAAGCATGGTACGTCCTGCGTACAAGTGAAGGAGAAAGTGATGCCTGGCAGTGAAGACAATGGTCATCCCCTTCCAACCTGCCTTGACGAGTTACGGTTATAAATAAACTATTTATTGGAATCTCAATAGACAGCGGCGTTATCCCAACATCAGATCGCCAATCATATGCGACGACACAGGTTGAACCGTAAAATCAAGGCCCGATGTTGATTAATTACGCGGTCAGTGATTTCGATCTGCGAACTAAGCCAATGGCATTAAAAACTTCCAATAGGTCAGGCCCTGTTTAAGCCACATGGCTGATCGGTGCTCGACCAGGAAGGGCGATCGACTATCTACGGAATGAACGCCTTAACTTGAGTGACTTTATAAAAGTTTCATCCAAACCCACTCAAATTCAAACAACAGAGTTAATAACATGCTACTAAGGAAACTACACATACATAAGAATGATAGAAATTACTCGACTATCAACCCAACCGAAAAAGGTCAACTAGGTCGGAAAGACTGAATCTCGAAACCAACACTTACAATGGTAGTGATGAATGAGAGATCAACTAAATGCTGCCACAGTCCATGCCTCCAGGTCGTATTACCGCTGGTAAGAGTGTGGGAATCGAGCGATGTTGGCTCATTAAGATTGCCGGTCAGTTTCGGTTGGAGTGTTCCATCACTTATCAAAATTCGCAGTGAACTTGATGCTGAATAGGTGGTCAAACATCAAAACACGCTACCAATATTAGACACCAAAGCCAGAGATGGCTTTAACGTGGTCTGGAAGCTTGCCAGCTGCAATTCTGGTAGTTATATCTCTATGGCCGAATTTTAGTACGTCTATCGTGGCAAAGAATCCTAAGTTAGCACAATCACAACGATTTAGCCTTATTCATCTCTTTTGAAACAGATCTGAGAGAAAATAGGACTCTGTAGCTCATTGTCTTCCATAATTGACTTTTCCTATGTTGCGGGCTATGCGTCGCTGGACAATTTCGGGAAAGAATTCCGTGAGAGCCGAAGTTCCAGCATCTAAAAACGACAACTTAGGTCGAATTGATATATAGGGAAACCGATTATATAGCTCCGCTTCTTTTCAACTCGTTTTAGCTTCGATTTGATTTAGAACGGGATGTCTGCTTCTTGTTTCCTACCGTAATTGCTTGCAACAGTTTTCGTACTAAGCAACGGCAATTGAGGTTCCCCTGATGTGTGGTGAGCTCGGTCACGTAGCTTCACTCCTTTTTACCGCTCTTATCCAAATTTAGCTAGGATTGGGACTTGACGGCCGTTTTCAAGTTACACAATACCAATTTAGGTCTGGTCGTTATTGATAGGAGGCAACGCAAGATGGGGAAGAATCGTGACGTCAGTCCTATCAAGGCCAAGTAAACATCTGTTTAAGTTCAGTTAGTGCGCCAAAATGATTTAATGATTTTCATTCCATCCTCGGATTTCACTCTCATCTGTCTCAGCAACAAATAACTTCTTATTGCATTTGTGTTCGCCTTCCGCAGCATTCTGTAATCAGTGATCCTTGTCTGCAAATGCTTCCCCTTCCCCACCCCTTCACTTGACACCTCACATATCTGCACTTCTCTTCCCATTCACTGCACATACATCACTCATTTTCTAGAAGCCTGAACAAACTTCAGTGAATTTAAGCTGTTTTACTTTGGAAACCGACTGTGTAGAAGGTGGAATGAATGTCCTCCTACTGATTTCGTAATTAAGTAGTCAAAGGTTAAGCAGCGCCAAGGAAAATGAGATTGCAAAAGTCTTTGGCTTGCATTAGTGATCTACAACCAGCAATCAGGACCATCCCTTCCGTGGACATGGTTGCGGTTAGCCAGTTCACGGTCATGCAGACCATCGTAGCTCCTCTAATCTTTCTCGATCAGCTTCGTGAACATTGCTGGTGAGGCTAGAACCACTAGCAAGCTGCGGTTGCCAACAGTCGAAATTGCCTTAAGCAGCAAGAGCACAAGCAAGTTTCTCGACTTTTTATCCATGAACCATAAAACTACCTTCTATTGATGTAAATGTGTTGACAGCAACCACCATCCCATCCTGCCATTCCCGTCTCACCACAATGCTAATGCAGCATCCAAGTCATCCGTTAGTCTTTATGTAGTAATATCTCAATGCTATTTAGAGTCCTTTTCGACTCAATTTCTCTGGATGGTTTATTCGATTATATTAATAAAATAATTTAAGTCAGTAAATAGCTGATCTTTTTCGCAGATGCAGATGATAAAAGCGGATCCGACCGTTTAGTACCAAGCTTGTTATTCTCATGTGTTTACAAGTCCACTTGTGTACCTTCCATGACTGTCCTTTGATCATCAACTGACGTGCTTGCACAGGCATGCGCACATTTACGTTTCCCCTCAGCTCTACCACCACAGTGCTGCCGACATCTTGCTACTTGACTCTGGGGCAGAATTCCTCGCTACTAAATAGTGCTCAGTAGCAGCGGCATGAAGAAATCAGCTCTTGATTTGATATTGCCAAGCCAGTGCCGCCTAAGGAGGAGCGTCAATCTGACACTAGTGATGAACTAATGGGAAAAGATGCAGCCATCAATCTAAAGGGTTCTAGGACCTTAAGGTGGTGGCTAGGACCTATATCGCACTGCGGGCAGTAGAGAGAGCGTCCAACTACTGTTGCAAAGCTACAAAACGCTGATCAATTTTTTCACGTAACTGATCAAGCGTCACCAAGACTCCGCTCTCTTTTGCAATTTGTAAAAAATTGACCATAGTCATGAGAGCTTATTGGATTCCCTGTTTATCGCCTTGTTTTAAGCTCCGAACTAAATAAGTAAATCCTGACGTTAGTGGCGGGAAACAGACAGGTGTATGCATAAGAAAACCTGTGCAAAGAAATAGAATTGTCATTGTAGTTGTTAAAAGCAATTGCTGAAGAGAAGCGCGAATGCAGGAAGGTGAAAAGAGAAGGATGAAAAGGAGAATTTTGGATTTGCCTAACTTTTAGGCCCTTTTGGCTACTTGGAAGAAACTGAACTGTTTCATAGACATAATTCTGCCTTTCTTCTTATTATTTATTTTACCTTCTTTTGCTGTACCATTCATGCAATGTTTGACGCTGGTTTTGCCACAATACTACATTTACTAAATCAAAGAAATGGTAAGAGAGGGGACTTTCGTATTTCATTGTGTTGGTAAATGGAAGAGGATGATGCATGTATGATAATGGAAGTGCAGTGGCATAAACTACAAGATTTCGCATCGCATGCTTTGCAGTGATGCTCAATCCACTTTCCTTTCTGAATATCACAGCTTCGAATGATGATCAACCTCCGGCTGAGAAGAGCTACGCCTTCGATAAGGACGATAGGTTCTCCCTTTTGGATCTGATGCCTCCTTTTGGCAAAAAAAGCCACTCATAAATGCACGCTAGTTTAATTTATTTACACGTGAGCTGCTACTTTAGTCTCGGATCTGTTCGTAGGCACGGCAAATGGCACCGGAAATTACCGAGAATCGTAACCTCATTTCCTACCGCAATATGGCACTTTGTTTGCTAATTATTCTTTATAGAACTGAGTGAGGCCTAAAGAACAGAGTTATGGAACCTACCGTGGGTGGGGATCAAAGGCATATTTGGCATCTCCTATGAGTACACTGAGGACCATGATGCCACAGCACTGTACTATCACCAAATTAGGCGACACACCGAGTGCCCTTTCGTGCGCAATTTATCTGTGCTCATCTGAATGATGCTTGTGCAGCTGTGTGTAGGACATGTTCGCTTACTCCTTTTGGGTGACAATTAGGCAGAACACGCAACTCGGGGCTAGGCTAACATCCAAAGCGCCCTAGAGAGCATACGAAGCTCTTCTCCATCAAACTGCGTTAATGTGTGCGCCTTCTCTTTTCCGTAATAACAAATTCTACCATATACGCATCTACTTCTACGCTGCCTTTTTGAACATAGTGGCTGCAAACTTAAGATAGAGAAAGAAACCTGAACTCGTTTGAAGAAATACCTGTGTGTTCTTCACGTGCACAAAAAACCCAACTGACCTTTGGATAAATAATGTCAAAGTGTCAAATGTTCACTAGCTTTCCTTGTCTGTGAAAAAGTGTTTGGTAACTTGAATAGGCTTCCCACTTTGGCGAATTCGTTTTCTACTTCACTGCTGACAAGAATTTCCTCGATAAGTTATCGGTAAAATCGCTACACACCGACCCATCAACTTGCTCAAAACTTGGTTAGTAATGTACGTTGAAAGAGGAAATTTCGCCTAGTCACGACCGCGCAAAGCAACACGGGTGCATCCGAGCTGAAGTTGCATGGAGGGCTGGTAAATAACAAACGCTGCGAAGGTGATCTACCACTCTACTAATCCATGGGCAAGCAAACATATGGCATCACCTCAACAAGTGACACTCCATACTCACACAACAGCCAACGGGCACGTTAAAAGGTCGACTACAGCACCTGGAAATAAAGCTAATGCACCACATGAAGGGCATAACAAGACAAACACTTTCAAAGTAGACAAGTGTCGTAACAGACTAGGTCTCGTGCACCCTGTCTATGAAAGCAAAACTCCTAATTGTTGAAGTGGTTGAACAACATCACTCAAGTGCTACAGAAGGCTGAGCGGAAGTGGCGTAGCGAACGCAGACAGATTACACTGCTTTTCATGATTAGTGAGAAGGAATGGGTGTGCTGTTAAAGTACTTCAACCCAAGGAGGCACCCCACATACAGATTTCCTTGTCCGTTATTAACCAATAAGCTGGTAATCCTCCACACAGATTACTAGAAGGAAACTGCAACTAAAGCATTAACATGAATAAAGGCATGGATTGCATAAAATGCTCCAGGAGGCGTAAGACGCACCATAAAAATTGGTTTTTGACATTTAAGACCCTATTTGTGATTTTGTCAATGCACATTGGGAAGCCAATCCCTGCTAGATCCACCATTTCGATTCGTTCACTCGTACCCCTCAATAATTCTCAGTAGTAAGTGGTCCCTGAAGTAGGTGATGTGGCTGAGGGGATAGCGTGTGGATTTGTATCCAATGTGACTGCAATTTCAACGCTAATTTTTTCATCAATTTGTCTTCCATCATGGCCGAAGTCGTGATTTCAATCCGGTCACTATGACCATCAACAGATTTCTTACGTACTCACGCATACATATGCTCATTTATTTGTTTGGGAAATTGATAAGTCTTTATTGACAACTCATGAAAATGAAACGTTTAGCTTTTGGAAAGTTGTGACACAAAGGACAACTGATAATGCGCTTCATGACCGCATGCAGATAAAATTATTAAATAATCTCGTTCTGGAAGTCCCTTTCTCATGGGATCTTTGATACCTAAGCAAGAGGTTCGATCAAAGTCACAAATCATGCGCGCGCATACGAAGATGAAATATGGTGCAATCCAATGCGACGCCACGCACATGTAATGAATAAAAATCGCGAATCGAAGCGAGTAAGGTGCAGCATAAGAAAGTGTGGACGTCTATATAATATGGGAAATCGGACTTGTAACCATGATCTTGTTCGCATGACGATGTTGTAGGGAAGGTAGTTGGAGGTTTTGAATCTCTAATGCAGGACAGCTTTTATGATACAGACACATTGGCAAGTGACGCTAATGGGGTGATTGTAGTACTTCTGGTAGACACATCATCACATAGTGTTGACGATTTGCTCTTTTCTGATCAGCTAGTATGCCTTCAATGGACGCAACTCAGTGATCCTATTTAAGTTGAAGTCTTTTCTATTCGACCAAGTCGCCTCTGAAACATCACTATTTACCTCCTTGTTGGTAAGCGGCTTGCAGAGCAGCAAACGAGCAAAGGAAGAGGGTGTGGTTTGAATTCTATTGAAATGGGTTGCTATATACGGCACTTTGTAGAGCCACTTACAGAAGCGGCACACAGATAGCGAATAGGAATTTGATGAACCACCAAAAGCTAATGTCAAATGTGTACTTCGTGTGGGCTCATATGCCAACCACCGAAACGTGGTGTTCAGTAAAATGCGAAATCCTGTCCCTGATAAAGGTTTGTGAGCATCTCGAAGTGCACATTCGTGGTGGCGGAAAGTGACGCCTTCCTACTCGTAGGTAAAATGTGCTTGCCGTAAGACCAGATGAACAGTAAAGAAGTCAAAACTCTTAGTGATTCGTAGAAAGTAGCTGCTCTCCACATATGCACACAGAAACATCTCTGCTGAACATCTAGAACAAATACGGTAAGTGACTTGTAGCAGATGCTCATGTCATTGTCAATGAGATGTACTCGCACAACAGTAAAGAGGAACAAATCAACGTTTCAACTTATCAATCGGCTTCGGCAGCAACGCACCTTTGCCTTTGATGTGTGCGCCTTAATAAATTAAATCGGAGTGGTACTCGAAGAGACTGCTGCTACGAAACGCATGTCTTGCTATCACTGCTTGATAAAACTTCTTACTTGACTAAATACAACGTGGACTTAACGTCGACCCTGCTACTGAACAAGAACTCAGTCTTGAATGCCTGTGCATACGCATTCCCCTATTGTATTGTCATAAACAAAAGAAAAGGCAGTTATGAACTGTTAGTGGGTACCTGCTCCATGCAAGTTAACAGAAATCGCTTTCTATTTTAACAAGAATGTGTGGATTATTGATGCTGTGATGGTGATGGCCATTTTGAAGTCCTTAGCCACTTGTGGGGAGTCATCCATATTCTGCGACGAAAAGATTGGGCACCACAAATGACAGTCTGGTTGATTTGTCCGCATGGAAGCAAATGACAGACGCTATGGTGTGCCGACAGCTTCATGCGAACCTCACAGTCATTACATATTATGCGTACAATTTTTATGTAAATTAGGATGGGTCACTAGGTTTCCCATGTGAAATGGCAATGTCTTGTTGGTAAGTCATATTCTAGTTTTGGCGCTCAAAAAAATACAAATGGCATAAATGCATTCCAATTTATAGGAAATGACTTACTCAATTGTGGTGAAATAAAAGGTGTCTGCAAGGAGGAGTGTCTCTAAATTCTATGAGTTGGTGAAGCGTACTGGCAAGCTTTGCTTCTTTTTGAATTTACTGGCTGCGTCACACTAAATGCATTGGGTAATAAATCATCTGAAGGCAACAAACAAGTACAAAATTTACTGAACTCAAGTTGCTATCAGTGCAATGCCTCGAATTTAAAAGATATGTAGCTAAACTTCAAATTCTCCCACAAAAGCTGCAACTGCATATCTAACCAACCAAGCGACCCATTCTACCACGTTTTTTACGTCAAAGCAACTTCATACATTATTAGCGTGTAGGAGGGTCATTCGTTACAAATAAACAAATAAATAAATAAGTATGAATACTAGTTTTGATGCCATCACTTTCTATTTAGGTATAAAGTCTCGGCAACAATTTCCTGGGTACACGTTTTATTAAACTGAATCTCCATATCTGCCACCCGCGCAATCACTACGTCTGAGCGGAAGTCATGTGGTCAGCTTGCACCGCGACATCGCATCCATTGTTGATGTATGGATAGCCCAACTGTTGCATCATCACCCACACAGAACTTCGCTGCTGATCTTTCTTGATACGTTGATCTTGAGCGGCATGACAAAAATGGTTGTGAATTTCATTTGCAAGTCTTTCAAAATGTGGGTTCTTTTATGAATGATTCAACATCGCCAAAATCAAACCGGTTGGACCATTTCATCATAAGCGGTTTGCTTTACTACTATTTGTTCCAAGTGTTTTACAAAAGAGCTTGACAAAAAGCACGGTCCTACTCTAGCCTCAGAACCGATTTAAACTATGTTCTGTTTCATCGATATAGAAGAACAGTATAGAGAATTGCATCAGTACTAATGTATGTGCCTTATGGGCCTTAACAAGTAACCACAACAAATTCCGTTAGGAACTATAGGAAACTCTTCCAACCGTCTGGTGCATTTTCAGGCCTCCCGCAATTAGATATCACTAGATACACAAATAATAGGCAAAGAGATATTGTTAGACCTTGAAAAATCAAACCCGCAAAGACAATTGACAAAGAGTAGGCAGTATATCGTGGTCAAATTATAACCGGTAAATTCGAGTGGCACAGGACATACCGTAACCGTGGCGTAAGATCGGAACAACCACCAATCGAAGGCATTCGTTCAAGAAATTGAAAATCCAGTCAAATAATCCTAAGAAACGAAATTCTACAAAATCATCTACAACACAAATTTGGTGCAAGCTGTAATGTCATGATTTAAATATTCAAAAAGTAGTACCAATATTTCGTGTGTACAAAGGTGACTTTTCCGGGGGTGATGGACCAGGTGCTTCGCCAGATTCTAAAGCCTATCGCACAAGCAATGGGGAACGCGAGGACATGCCCAAGTAAATGTCTACCGATAGGAGCCTTCATATGGAGATTCGAAAATAATTGTGGAAGAGTGTATGGTTGCAGACATAACAAAAGTCATTGTAGAAAATACGCATCAGAAGTGGAATTCACTACAACTACCGAAACTTTTCTGTTATTCAGTCAGATTCAGATTTGCTTCTGATGGGCGCTTAAACTTCTATTGGTTACACCCTCGAAGGTGATCTGTCATACAAGTGGTTCCACTGTTGGCGCTATTAGAACACGCATGCGTCCAATAGGATACAATATAGGGCACTCAAAACGGATTGTGATGGGCTTCAATGTGCTAGCGGTTAGGGGCTTATTGTGACAACATGACATGTCTCTCCAGCAGCAAGCGGTGATTACGGCTCCTCCCACAGCCTATTCTACATTCACATTTCATTCCAATTTCATCCATTAATGTCACCGTGAGTTGAACATTGAAAGTTTGCCACAAATATAATTTATACTTGCAACTTTAAAAAATATACGAGAATTTTGCTCTGACTGTGCTTATCACAGCTCATCGATGGCATCGTGTGACTTTACAAAATACACGCTTGCCTCCATGTGACAAAGGATCACCTATGAGTTGATTTGAGGCCTGATAAGGTGACACGCTGGATGGCATTACAAAATTGTCTAAGGCGACATCGGCATATCACGCATTATACCCGGTATTTTACGAGACGTGGAAACGATTCACATGCACTTCATCCTGTCAAATAACACTGCGATAAGTTAAAAAATTGGCTGAAGTGGTACACGTCTTTCTGCATGAGCCATTTTAGGCTAACATTCCATGCATCGAGGTCTAATTTGTTCAAAAATGTACAAGTTTACTTGACCTCTGCCCCGACCGCCTCCTTTCTCTCTCCCCTTTTCCGCAGTCCACTTCCGCAAAACGCAAGGGACCATTAAAAATAGCACAACTCTCCTTTGCACGCAAAATCAATGAATACAAAAGGTGCGTATTAAGAGTGTGCAGGACATATTACAGCGGAATTTCAGTAGTGCCTGGCCCACCTAACAGCTATCTCAAGGGCAAATATCTCGGCTATTGCCATCTGATGAAACCCCATTTTGGCATCACGATGTAAGCAGTGGACCTTCTAACTGACTGGCAGATTTCCCAGTACATTGTCTTCAACCCCGTCTACTTGGCAGACCACCTCATCCACGCAGTGCAAATGGCTGTGCTCTGGAGTCACTCCATTGGTCATGCTGACGAGGACTAGTGTCTCATGGTGCGCAATGGCTCCTTCGATGCTCCTCAAGTTAAGTCGAGCATTGTTCTAATTCCAGCAACGAAATACACACAATACAATGTCAGTTGACTTAATCCAATCTCTCAGGATACCACTGATACCTCGCCGGTGGCGAGAAATCACACCACCAATGAAGAAAACTCATCACATCATGATAAGCACTTAGAGCTAAGAATCGAGAAGATGGGGTCATGCCTATTGATGATGTCGAGTGAGCATTTGCCGTACAGGCAATTCAACAGCTCTGTGTTAATTTTGTAAGATATGAACAAACGCCTTTTGCGCACAATCGTCCGTTTTGACACCATTATGCAGAGGGTATTAACAAGGAAGTTTGTGACATTTCAACAGTAATGTAGTCGCTCAAGGGATATCGCCGAAGCCGCTTGTCTGTGTAACGATTGACTAAACCACTGGTGTGAACTAATACCGTAGAGCTATTACTGATATGTAACCGTTAAGTGATTGCAAGTCCAGAATGCGGCATGACTTGTGATTTAATCGACTTTATTTGATCAGAGCATGTTAAGCCCCTCCTAAGCTCTTTTGGCGGATAGTCAAGCTAACTAGCTACTGCCTGTCCGTCCTCCTTTGGCTGTAGAGCGGGAACAAAATAGATATGAGTAGAGTCACGATGCAGGATTTGCACCAGAAGAAAATGTCTACTGCGTGGCAGCAGACAGATGTATGCTACTCGCCTTTAAAATGAGGCGTTTCCTCGAATTTTCCCCTCCATGCGTTTGCCATGCCCCAACTAACCATTGCACACCATGTCGCAGCGTTTATGTCAAGGAAGAAGTGTTTTCCAAAACTGAGATCCTCATCCTCCTTCAGGGCATTGCGGCAATCTTAATTCGTGGATGCACCTACTTTATAGGAGAACAATCTATTAACGGCACTTTTACATCCTCTGAGTGGCGAGAATTCAAATTCCACCTAGCATTATCGGTCCTTTTTCCACAACGCTCAAGCGTTCGCCTGGGCTTTACTGCAGTATAGCATTCTGCAACTTTTCACTTTTCGCCCTAACCATCGGTTTTGTGTGTTTAGCCTAGTAGTGGTGAGCACGGAGCAGAGGCATAGAAATTCCGCGCTCTTGGCAACTTTAAGACCCTACTATTGTGCCTTCCACCCGCCTCAGCGTGTGCCCTCACTTAGACTATCTCTTGTCCCAATGTGTTTAGCAAAAGTCTGCATTTGTAAGTGCAGTAGGATTGCATTCGATTGTAAAAATCTTGTCTAGTCGCACGTCTACAGAAGGTAGATTAAGCTCAGCTGCAACTCGTTATCAAAATTTTACACAAGGTCACTGATAAAGCTTTAAAAATTGCAAGAATACAAGCTTTTGAGAGCATCGTATTAGAGCTTTGGACTGTCGCTTCATAAAATGCACCTCATCTTCCCACTTAAACTGTGTCTTTATTTTCTTGCACATCGCAGTGATGCTCGACTATAGGGACGGAGAAAAATATAAATTCTCTTGACTCTGCTAATTTTTTTGGTAAGAATAACCGATGCCGCTGACAAAATCTGGAGCTTTTGTCTATGCTATTCGAAATCCTGACCCAACGTCATCGTAACGTCTAACAGCTGTACGTAAATCCGCGACGAGGGTCATGCATTCAACGTGCTGGAGGCATGGCATTCATAGGCAGGGAGCGTCCCTCTATTCTGTTTGTCATCGTTTAGCTACTGCTCCTACTCCCCTCTGACCGCGTCGTGCTTCGCTCCTTATCTCAATGCACACATTTGTGTCATTGGTGGAAAGACGAGACACGGTAGAGCATACTCTGCATGTCCTGGCGGACAAAGCAAGCAATAAATAGAACTGGCAGACTAAGTGATATCAAACCATCTGACAATTAATGCTTTTAGCGCTGATGGATCTATCCGAATGGGTGAATGGGTCAGTGGGGGGGCTCATACTACTCCTGATGACATTATAATTCACGCGAGATTGGAAGCAGTGTTGCTGTACACGTGGAGAAGGGATGAGAGGTTGATTGCAGCATCAATTTGACTAAGATAATAAGAGTCTGTCATTATGATCGGACGAACATCATAAAGAAAGGCGCAGGCTTTACAATGAACAAAGTCAATTTCTCAATATGCATTTGCTTGTTGCCACCTAACTGCAACAGGTCAACTCCAATGCTGAATTTATTTCCATATTAAATAATTTCTACTAAACATCAAATGAATTACTTTTCTTATAGTTCAAATACAAAACCCTCAAATGAGGGAGAAATCGCTAGGTTGTTTGCAAAATATCATAAAAACGGTCTTAAAAGGCCGGCTAGGTGGCAAGAAGGAAACAAGGAGGAAGTACATTTCGCCGAGGGCAAACAGTGTACCATCCGATAGTAACAAAGTCGAGCTCCTTTTGCTAAACCCTATGGTACAGTTATAAGAGTCGGAGGGCAACGTTGAAGAGGACTGGGATCGAAGTACACTGCGAAGGTGAGTTTGTGTTTTACAAGGAGGATTACATCAAAGAGGAAGACAGAACCTGCTTTGTTTGGTTGGGAAAATAGGGCCGTGAGTATCTCAAAGGATTACCCGTCCACGATTCCAACACGAATGCCTTAGAAGTCTCAAAGAAGCTTTCTGAAACTGGCAATGAAGGATAGTCCCAAAAACATGATAAATAGCTGCAGATGCGTTTGAGGTAGAGTAGACTGTTTTTAACGGAAGCTGAAGTCAGTTGATTCGAACCATCCCTGCTCTACGCCGACCACAAGGGTGGATGGGGATCGCAGTGTGACAAGCTTATTGTTGGAGGTGGTGCTTTTTGACTTTCATTAGCAAAATCAGGCTTGGAACCACTTCCAGCGTTACTGCACCGCAGTTGCACAAGGTAATCCCTACTTGTTACCACGAATCACATCGGAGCTGGCCTTTGAAAGCAGAATTATGGCTGAACTAAGTTAATCATTTCGATGGGAGCAGAGCGCCTATGTGCCCCAAATTGCGCAGTGACTTAGTAAAGTACAAAACATCAGTGATGAAGTGGTGGATGGGTGCTTTGTCTCAATTTTGAAGGATGTGATCAGCACAATGACCAAAGGCCTTACTGGTTGTGCCCATGTGACCACTGTTAGAATGGAGATTTGTGTGTTCAAATTGGGTGGTGCAGTGTGTAACATTTTACCTAAATGATCACGCAGTCGTGGTCCTGTTTTCACCTCTCGTTTGGATGCACAACAACAACACTCTTCTCCTCAATTTAGACAAACAAAATATTTTAACAATAAACTTGCGTCTTTGCTTCTTTATAATGTGCTTTCACCACCTCTAAACACGAAAATACGAGTATCAGTGCTGGAGTTCTAAGCTGCAGCAACACTTCAACATCAAATCTCATGAGGCGAAGACAACACCACAAACTCACTAGGTTCACTTAAACTTTGCATTGCACCTTCAAATGCGACGTAGCAGTTGTCCATCAGCAGAAGAAGGCAGAATCTCAGCAGTTCCGCCTATGTTAGTAAAAGTGAAAAATTGCGAAGTTTCTCTCCACTCTCATTCCTCTACCCTTTTTTAACTCACTTGACAACCCTTTGCTATAGAATCACAAAAGGTAGTTTCGGAAGAAAAGTTTACGGTGCTTGCGTAAGGAAATGCAGTTTATTGACGTGACACTCGAATCTTCCGCATTTGTTGTCAGCACTGCCTTAAGTTTCATGGAAAAAATATTATTGGAAAAAGTGGTTACTTTAAACGCACTGCCGGAATTATGTAAATTTACGCATTCAAGAATAATGTGGCAGAACCAGGAATGCATCAATCACTTCCACAAACATCTTCACTGCCACCCCCTTTCATACTACCTTATTCAATGCAGGTGCTGTGTGAAGAAATTTGATGTGGTGGCATAGGAGCCCACTGTCCAAAATAGCACAAATATGTAGAGGAGATTGTAGAAGAAAAAAGAGTAACAACGGAGACCAAGGTAAAGTACAGATGACTGAAACGCAGCGAAGTATGCCAGCAACTCCGAGCGTTTTACCTCTGTCACATGATGTAGTGTGCACTAATCCAGACCAACGTAGAATAACCTCGATGGGGTGCCTAAACCCACGGGCATCTATGCGCGGTTGTCTCTGACGCTCGTTCTTCTCATGCAAATTACAACTTGACCCTCAGCTCTCATGACCACCCACATAATCGATTGCTTCTCTTTTCTTTCATATCATCCCGGCCACTCTCTTCCCAAATCAATAATGGCATCTACTTCTTCAATGCTCGTTTCAGTGTTACAGCAAGTACATTTCGTCTGTAGAGAGAAAGGCATTGCCTTCTACAACTGGAAATGCGCACTTCGAGATGTTTTGTGTTTTACTGAACACTACGATTCGGGTTGATCATATTGACCCACCGAAGTGAACCAAACGAAAGTTCCTGTGCTTACGCATTTGTGATTTTCTTCCTTCCAATTAATACTGACCTTTAGTGGATTATCAATTTCTTATCCACTGTCTGCGTGCCTTTCATTATTTTGCTCAACGAAGTGGCGCATACCTCAATCTTGTTCATTAGGACTCAGTTCACATCCTTTTTCTTTGCTCGTTTGCTGCTCTACATAGAACTCAATGATTAGAGTAACCTGGTAAAAAGGAAAAGAAATTGCTGTTCGCGAGACCAACTTCCGCCTACTGCTTATATGGGACCATCGAGATGCGGCTGAGCACAAACAATTAGCTGAATGCATTCATTGAAGCAGCGCTAGCCGGGAAGAGAAGGGATATGCCATCTACATGACTTGTGCTGGCAGATCTACTGCAAGTGTTATAATCACTGCATCAGTGACACGTGCGAATGCGCCTGCATCGGGTAATTTGTCTTTACTTGTGATTTGTTGCCTTCTGTAAGATGTGGTCAGTTGAACCTAATCGTGGTTGAAGGTTCTAATTTTCACATTTTGACCATATGCACCTTTTAATTCACCTGCCCCCTTTTTTCGATGCTTCATGGCTCCATATATTCCATATGCTTACTGTTGTATCAGATTGCACAGCGTTTTATCTTCGCATTTGAGCCCCTTATCAGTGATTTTACCTATACCTCTCGCTTGGACGTTCATCATCTTATGAGGATTGCACAAGACAGTGATTTTCGTTCCTTCCGTGGGCAATTTTGTTGCATTCGTCCACACGAGACTGTGGTTTTCCTTCCTCCTGTAGTCAATTTTGTAGTTCCTGTCTACACGAGGATGTGATTTTCGCTCCTTCTCTAAGCGATTTTGTTGCATCATTGTGCAAAGGCCTGTGATTCTCGTTTTTTCCTTGGGCCATTTTGATTGGAGAAGAGCTCTCAGAGGAAAAGTGATTGGATTAGCGACTTTTTTCTACTGGTGATGTTTCCAACCCGGCGTATATTAAACACTGTTAGACCTGATTCAGGGTGCAGTAAGGCATGGAGGCAGCTGAAGGTGAAATAAAAAGGCGCGGGAAATTTTGATAACTGATTGGCATTTTAGACATTGCAGCAAAAAATGGGACCAAAAACTATCCCTACAATACAAACCTTAGTTGGAAACCGCTTACGTCATTTGTGACACATTGGTGGTGTTTCGTGAGGTCAATTTCTATCCCATCAATCTACATCCTTTTGCACTGTACTTGATTGCTGATCATTTCAGTACATGCTACTCCATTGAATAGGGCAATACTAAAGGAAGGGACAGTGACGTCAGTGGTGGAAATGAATACTCCGTCTAGGGTGCGATCAGTGATCACACCAAAAAATAATTGAGTGTAAGCGCGTAGAAGTGTGTTTCTTGGAGTGCATCTGCATGGTTTGCATTCTCAAATGCTTCTTTCAATCTTTTAGAAGAGAACAGACAATTCTTTTGTGGCACAAGGGAGTGAAACAAGCAAACTTGAAGGTCAGCCCGCTATGATTTACCATGTAGAATGATATGGAATGCGATAGCAGTATCTGCTTACCATATTCTACAAGTATGGAAGTTCGTACATTGTCCACACGCCTATGTCAGAGCACCCGGATTCCCAATTTTCGGTCTCTCTTCAGTTACTCTACTTAGGAGCTCAAGAGCAATCCAGCCTGTGCCAGTGAGACCCTCCTTTATCAGACTATTACAAGCACATCCTCTTGCCCAAAACTACTGCATTTCTATGAGACTGTGCTGCCACACTCGCGTGGCTCTCACATCAAAACAATGCTGCTTAGTGGGAAGCTAGGGAGTTCATTTCAACTACAACAGTCAAGTGCCTTACTAAACCAACATAAAGTACATCATACTTGCCTACTTTTCGAAAAGTATCAGCTAGAGTGATCAAAAAGGCTTGACACAGAGTCGATGATAGCTCATGTCTACAGGAGAGGTGACCATTAATCTGACGCTGATACGACGGCCTCAAGAGGTCGCATCAGGTATCAGTGGCAGCCAGTGAGACATGGCAGCTCAAGCAGTCCTTTGGACAATTAGTGCCATAGTTGAGAACTTATAATTACCAACCATTCGTATAACTTTTCGTTCGCCCTCAAACTTCGTCCGTAGCCGAATCGCTAGCCTACGTGGATGTTGCATCGAATTCAGATTGAATAGCTGTCAAAGTTGCAGCAATTATTTGGACAAACAACTGTCAACACGATGCTGATTGGTGCATGTCTTGGAGGCACAGCAAGAGGAGGAGGAAGATTTTAGGACAGAAACTGAAATATCCGAAAACCTATTGAGCGTCAGTTTGTACTTCCTTTTCATAATTACATCATCCGAGTGTCAGACACTTAAATGTGGTGGTAAATAAATGGAATTTTCGCCCAAACGATCAATAATGCAAAAATGTCGCGGTAGTCATCAATTCATTGGACTGTGTTGAACTAACACTCATAGAATAAAATCTTATTAAACGACCACTGTTTGCGCTCTGAAAATACGTCATGTTAAGTGAATAACTCTTTGTCAAATAATTGTCGCAATTTTTTCTACTGACCGCTCATTTTCCTTATGATAATCTGCAAACCAAAGAAATAGCTTAGACTGCCATTGATTTGTTGGAACTCGCCTCAATTCGACTAGCCAAATATAGCTTTGCACCTGTGCTCATCTGTCACATCGTGCAGGTCGGTCTCGTATGAGTTTGTGTCGCTTTCAACAGGGAATTCTCAGGTGTCAGTTTTGATGACAGCGCTATGAAATCCAGGCAGGCATGGGCAAATGGAGATTTAGTGTAATGTATCTTTCAGGTGCATATGGTCAGCATACGGAATTCATCTGCCTAACTGCTGCAACTATTACCACTCACCGTCTGATGCAGTTGCGAACCAGTGACTGCATTACTCGTGTCACAAAAGCTCTTCCTTAAGGTCCCTGACACTGCGTTCTCTGATTGTCTCAGCCAGCTTCTTTCAAAGTAGAGCTGTTAGTTGGTCTTGGGTTCATGGCGCAAGTAATTTGACCAAATTAGACGAGTCCGCTTTGGAAGAGTGGCATTCATCATTTCCTCTCATGCACCGATGAATTCGAAGCCAAATCACCCCTCGTGTGTGCGGCTCCTCAACAAAGCGAGTGTTGATGAGTAAATGCAGCCCACTTCAATGCAAACAGGAGACAATCTACTCGTAGTTAAATCGTTGCTTGTAATCTCTGATTGCTTCGTCTTCTCCCTTCACTTTAGATAACATCATTGGCTAGAGTGCCACTTTGAAGCGAATCATGCAGGTGCGTGCATTTTGATGCCATGCACTGCGACTAGTTTAGTTGACCCTGAATTTGGAAGTATTTCTGATGCATTTTGATGCATTAAGTACATAAGTTGTGATTAGCTACTATGCACTTGTTCAAGTAGAGCTTTGTAAATGGAACACTTGTCCTCCTGTCATGAAATAGGGAGCATTTGCGTGCATTTCAGGGCGAAGCAGCTGTCTCTTCCTCTTCTGCCTCCAATATCGTAGCAACAGCCATTAAGTGGAAAGTTAACTCCACAGATCATAGCAACATTTCGTTTCCATTTTAAACTCTGAGGATTTATCAGAATGACACGTTGAAAAATGAAGGCCACTTACCAAGTCTGTTTTCGGATCCACAGCGAACAGGAGAATTGGACTCGCCTTATCACAATGTTACATTTGACCGAACAATATCTTACAACCCTCGCTGACAGAATTGCCTCTCTCACGGCCAAATATTTTCCCAACTCAGTAGTACCAACATTTGATAGGTGACACCTGATTTCATCTTTATTTTCAGAAATAAGTTTGCCTTGACGCGGCAATGGCGTTTTTCCTTCCTCCGTAGACCTTCTAGCAAAGCAGTGATTAGGTTGACCGCTTTTAATTTGCAAGTGGCGCATTCACTTTAACGCAAATCTGACATTGATAAAACTGCACCATTCTCCTACAGATAGGTTGCTATACAAATCAGCAGGGCATAGAGGTAGCTTATGTTAAAGCAGAAGAGCGTAAGAACTGCCTACTCCAAATTGGCATTTCATGCACTGCAGCAACAAATGACACCAGAACTCACTCATAGGGTACGGGCGTATTAAAAACCACTTGCTTTCTTAATGACACATTTGGAAGTAAGGAAAGTGTTCATAGTAGCATTAAAGGCATTTTAGACGGTGCATGTTTGACCAATTTCCCAACAAAGTGCAGTACTGTAATAAGTGTCATCAGCGAGAGAACTGTGTGTAACTCAAAAAGTCAACTTGTCGTCACTGGCACAGCTTTACTATTTTAAGTATAAGGACTCACTGCTCATGATCAAGCAATACCTGATTTTGAACTGGATGTTGCATGTAGTGCTAAAACTCCTCAAACATTTCTGACACAAAAGTGATAGGGCACTTTTGGAAAAAAACAGAGAATTATAAATCTGGCAGGATAAGTAAAAAAGAAGTGATTTAGGTATAAAATTTTAGGGCAACACCAGACAAATGTCAAAAAAGCTGAAGTGATTCGTGAGTTTGGGCAGTGGCTAAGACAGTAAGAAAGAAAAGAGAAGCAACAGAGTACACAGCTTGTGATGAAAGTTGTGAGTTGAATGTTTATTAGTAGAGGGAAGTGGACGGCAGCGATAGCCTTGCCCACAAGTCCGTGGGTTTGGCGCCCCACTGGGGTTGTGCTGCCTGGGTCTGCGCTAGTACACACACTGATAAGTGACAGAAGTGGAACGCGCGGGATCGCTGACTCACTTTGTTACGTTTCAATCAGCTGCACCTTACTTTAGTCTACCCCGCTGCTCTTTATTCTTCTATACTCCTTTCCGCATATTTATGCCAGTTCGTACAGTCAAGTCTATCCCATCATATTACATCCCTTCGCACCGGACTTGATTGCAGACCATTGTGCGTATATATTACCGCATTGAATAAGGTAATATTAAAGGATGGGGCAATGACGTTTGTGGTGGAGATTGATGCTGTGTTCATGGAGCTGTCGGCGGCCGCATCAACAAATGAATGAGTACAAGCGCGTTGAAGCGTATTTGTGGAAGACGGCTGTTTAGTTTGCATTCGCAAACGCATCGTCAATTGCACGAAGTCCTACAAGGTGAGCCGCAAAGTTGGTACACATCAATGTACGCAAATGGAAAACGTTGCATATATACCTCACTTTAGCATAAATCTGCATTTTCTGATCTTAGTTTTGCATGCATAGATTCCGAATTTATGTATTCCTCTACTTTGTAATTCAAGTACTTAGATTTGGATCGTCAGGACGTAATCAAGTTCCTTTAGGCTAGTTTGCGTTCGCGCGTTTATGGCTGCAATTTTTTTAATTATTAAAATCCTGCAATGTGTGCTTGGAGATTTGAAGCCCTACTGCAGAAAATCTTTTCAATCTCGGCGGTATCCGTCTTTGCACACTCGCAAGTGGCACTAATTGGGCGATTATGGTGCTTTCGGCAGACATACCAACATAAAGCGGCTGGACAATTGGTTATTTTGTTTACAGCTACTGAAAAATCCATCCTTCGTTGCATTAAGTGCAAGACCGAACCCAATTGACGATTAGAATTTACTCTGTCACTTTCCATCAGATCCCATTTTGTGTCCCCTCTTCTATGCTACCGTAGCTGCCCCCTTCCAACCTCCCTTCCATTTATCCATAGCTTCATTCCTCCATTCAGTCATTTTCGCATGCACTCATTCATCCTAGTATGTGTGCATGTCTACAAATCCAACCACATAATATCTTAGTTAACATTTTCCATCCTCCTCTGATTCCCTTTTCTTCCTAGCTTTTAGGCTCTCTTTCTTTTTCCCTCCATGCCTTACTTTGCGTTCCTTGTTGCAGTTGTCCATGCACATGCGAATGCAATCAACGAGGCTGCATTGTACACTGCATCAACTGGGTTGTACTTATTAGTCTCCAACATCACTGCTTTTTCCTAAAGCGCAACTCTTTTAAAATAGTGATTTACATCTTATTCTCAGTAATAGTTTTAATTGCACAAATGAGAAGAGGTGTCACGTGGTAGCAACATTGAGGCACCTAAAATGGCCTCAATGAGTGCGCTCAGATGGTGGATTGAGATTATTAAATACACGAAGCCATCTCGTGGAACACGACCAGGAGGCAGTCCAAGTCCCCGACCCATCAACAGCCCCCATACCCCTAACTAATCTCGGTACTTCAAAAGATGCAAAAGCCATGCAAATGCCAATTGAATACCGAAATCAACTCAAACTATGGGTTTAGCACTCTACTGTTCCCGATTGTTTAGATGTTATGTGTGGTAGTAATTGCTGAGGTTGTTTTTAATGCTGACGGTCTAGGAAACCTTCAAGCTGACCTCGAGTGGTTCACCACTCAGTATGTACCTCATTTTCGTCCACATGACCAGCGGCTGCACGAAACTCTGCTATATGTCTCCCAGTCCCATTATCCGGGTGCTTGTAGACAAATTGTGGAACATCTGTCCTACGTCATATGGAAGATATTTGTAACAACAACAATAGCCACTTAAGGTAAGGATGAATAGGCCCCCAAGCCGGATTGACAAATCGTCGAGACAACCATTTTATCAAGAACCAGAATATTAAGGATTTCGGTTAGCGCTCTTCACCGAACTCTTCTTGTCGGCGTAGTAGGAGAATGAGATAAGTTCCTATGGAATTTAATGCAGCGCTGATGACAAATGAGACAATAAACTGCATTCAACTATGCGAAGACCGTAACTTTATTTTTCAAAACCATATTTTTGAAATAGTTGCAAAAGGTTGTCATGTGAGGTAGAACAAGACGGAGGAAGTAAAGCGAAGAAAATTCTCGTAATATTCTATAATGGCTGACAAATGCGAAACTGCCGAGATTCTGCCTTCTTCTACCAGTGAATAACTACAACAACAATAACAACAAAACAGTTTTGACAAATAATCTGTGTGCGCAGATGTCGATCTGGTCGGAATTGTTGCCTAATTAATCGCTGCAATAACGATGAGCCAAATGTGTGAATCTGTCGTGGTTGTCTATTTGTCACTTCATTCATACGTCAGATCAGCACAAATTGTAACGCCGTGTGTCGTTGGTTAGAACCGCAAATCTGCAAAGTCGTATGTCCTTGCCTTAGGACAGAACGACATTTCATTCTGGAACTGCGTTCGAATGTGTCTGTGTCCGCAATGCTGCTAAAAACGAGTCACTTCAAAATGGGCGGAAAGTCACGAGTCAAAGCTGCCCTACAACACTTTACTGACCGCCTCCGGTGTAAAAATGAGGAGAAGAAATCATGAATTCAAATAGTCAAGTCAGTCCATAGTAGGAGTGTAATTTACAGTTTAGCAGGAATGATTGAAATCGTGATTTGACCCGAGCATACTTCTTGTCTATGTGTTGCACATTCTGCTCAATGGAAGTTGTCTTAAAAGCAGACAAAGTTATTTTGGCATTAGCTACACTGTACACCAGGGACGAATCAGTCAAAGCCATACGTGGACTAATCCGCATTCTCTTGTCCATTCTAGCAATTCCCATGCATAATTTTGCATTTTTAATTAAAAAGGGTAAATAAATGTCAATTTCAGCAAAATAACATCTTTGCCAATCTGCCACACAAAACGGTTTGGATGAATCCAAAAGTGTAAATAGTAAATTGCCAAAGAACAGCTGCGCCATCGGGAACCAAGAAAAAGCTGCCAAAGTGCGCATGAGTCATGCAAATGACGAAGACGGGTACGTCATCAGTGTGTGTAAAAGGCGGGTTCGAGTGTTTCATTTGTCAACGCTTCTCCTCATCAGTATTAAATCACTCACTCAACTTGGCTCAGTAACGGTGACCACTTCTGCTTTCATCGTCGACATAAATTTATTCAATTTCCCCCAGTTTGGACACAGACAACTCATTGGTCACCAATTACAGAAGGCCTTATAATGCGAATCCATGTATTTAATCGTGTATGCAGTTTTCTTGTGAAAACTATTTCAAAATAAATAATTGTCATCAAAGTGTTTATCTTTAGAATCTAGAGGCGGAAACTAAAAATCAAAAAGCGTTACCACTCTTGTAGAACCACGATTTCAAATATTCTGAGTGTGCTACGGGAATCAAAGATGATAAAGATGTTCGACCGCCTGCCACTTTTGATCAGTGTAGATGGGAGCAGGGTGTACGGGCCTCTCACCACGCTTAACTACCTCATTGAGGATGCTGATGTGGCTTTCAGTTTGGAATTCTAAGCACATTTATTACCCTCTCACTCCTGTCTCTAGTTTCTCGCTGTCGCAAGGTGAACATCCTACCTAATTGTTAAGTCCAAGTCAGCCCTGGGTGTGCTATGGCACCCACCAGCCTGGTATTATTTTTTCAATTTGTGTCCTTAGGGATGGGGGTAAGTAATGGGATGGGTAAGGTGGGAAAGCTTGTACGCCACCTGCGTGAATGCTAGAAGGCAAAGGACATACAGAATAGTGTAGTTACTCATGCAATACTTCAGAACAATGCAACTGCAGGGAGGCAGAAACGTAACTTGTTCTTCTGCCTTACTGGATACATGATTCCTCCCAATCTGAACTCATATTCGGATAGTTGGGGTGAAGACATCTAAAGCATTATAACTTCACACACTTTAATTCGCAGTGCGTTTTTATTCCGATTTCCGAGTAATTATTGCTTTATCGTGATGATTTTTGTACTTATTGTATGAAAAGTTGGTAGTTACCTTCATTTTCACCCATTTCGGCTTCAACCACCGACCGCAGCATTTACATCTTTACTTGCAATGCGCAATAAACTTAGCGGCTAACAATTCTTTTAAAAACTTAACCACCCATTGGGATCATTGATGCGCAAGTCACAGACGCTTTGAAGCAACTTTTCAGGCCAAGCAATCTCCCAAATACAATGCCATGTGTGACCCCAGACATTGTTGCTTTATCATTGAAGGTGGCTTTGTAAGCAAACGCGCTACTGAGGCATCGTAACAGTTACCTTTCATCGTAGTCGTACGATACCACAATTTTGATACAATCATCCTATCTTTTCATTCTTTTGAGACAGTTACTAATTCAAGTCTCACATAAAGGCAGACGCAAATGAACCAGTAGCTTTGGTTAAATTTTGGTTCGTCTTAATAATTCTAAAACAGAATGTCATTGCCACTTCGAATTTTTTTTAGTGGTAGTGGAAGAGACGGAAAGAATGGCCTAACTATCGAAGTCACTACCTAGATATTGGTTTGCTACATAACTGCTAAGGCTCATTTTTATGCGAGTCTTTTGGGCGCAATCTAAAGCTCATCATTTCGTGGTGACAGAGAATTTGGACAGGTGTTGGGATATCTGAGCTGCCTGACATGGACCAGCGTTTGTCCCAGGAATATACTATGGAGTCAAGTGGTGGCTGATGCGTTTCCTTAAGCAAAATCTTTCTCAAAATGTGTGATCGTAAATTTTTTTATTTGTAAGTGTTTCGAGCTGTGGTCATTGTTCCTGGAGTTGATTAATCTTTTAAGCGATTCCGTTACAACATTTTGTGCACCGATCAGATATTCGAGGCGAGGTGCTTTACACCCCAGTCAAAAGTTTACGCGAATGACCACTCGACACCATAGGTTGAGACTCACCACGGCCTGTAAAATCACTGATAGGCATGGCATTGTCTATTCAACGTTAGTCTTATCATTGTGTGTAGGTATTTTAGCAAAAGCACGAGGGCAAGGATTTGACGACCAACAAGAATGCCACCAGCTGTCTGAGATAGGCGTGTAAGGTGGCAAAGAAGACGTTGAGATCTTCCAAGCACGCATACGTATATGTAGCCGCCTTATTTGAAGGCATCAATTTTAGTACGATTCTCACACGGATCCGTTTTGAGCATTTGTGATTAGATCTCTTTCAGAGGACTCTGGGTCCGGTGGAACATGCATTAAATGATGCAGGGTTGGAAAAGGACGATGTTCGCGAGGCATTGATGGTAGGCTGATCGACGCATATTCCGAAGGTGCAACAGTTGTTGCAAAAGTTCTTCAGTGGCAAGCAGTTAAACAATTCCATAAATCCGGACGAGGCAGTGGCACACGGTGCGGCGTTGATGGCATCCAATCTGGCTGATGACAAGTCGGAGAAGGTACAGAATTTGGTATTACTAGAAGTGGTCCCACTCCCACTGGGTGTGGAGACGGCACGTGTTCGGACAATCAATTGAGTGTGTTGGTGCAGGTGCACGAGGGTGAGCGCGCGATGACGAGAGACAACAACTTGTTGGGCAAATTCGAGTTGTCAGGTATCCTACCGGCACCGCGTAGAGTACCTCAGATCGAGGTGTCCTTCGACATTGACGAAAATGGCATTCTCAATGTGACGGCGGTGGAAAAGTCGTCAGGGCAGCAAAACAGCATCTCCATCACGAAGGACAAGGGCCTTCTTTTGGAGAAGGGGATACAACAGATGGTGAATGATGCAGAAAAATTAAAGTTGGAGGATGAGAAAGAGAGGAGCAGGATAGCAGCGGGAACCATTCTGAAAAACTACGTTTGCAGCATAAGATCGAAAATGGATGACGATGAAGTGGAAGAGTGTTTCGACAAAGTATACTTACGAGGTGTGAGACGACTCTCAGACGGATGGATTCCGACCAACAAGCCGCAGAGGAGAACTACGAGCTCATGTACAATTATTTGAGGGCTCTGTATAACCCAATTACGTTGACGAAGAACCTCGATTAGTGATCATGGAGATTTGACAACTGGGACGCACAACTTTGCACATTTGACCTTAAAAAACGCAGAGTAACAGTAACTCATTTAGCTATTACTAATCAGTACTATCGATAATATGGTTTATTATTTATCATTATCCATCTTTACTTACTTCGTTATTCATTTTATCATAAGCCACCCTTAGCCTGCCAGGAATACGAAGCAGTCGCCTGTGCGAATAACTTGTGTCCGAATGAGCAATTGTGCACACATTCCTTACCATCAAGCCTAGCATCATGCCATTGTCCGTATCGACAATAATAAGTGTGTCATCAAACTTGATGGGGCAATTTAACCAAAGACTAGGGTTTTGAGAATAACGCTCTGCATCGAAACCTGAAAACGCATCAAAAAGTTGATCTGTTGCCAAATTTACATTTGTATCAAGTGTGGTTGGCTGCCGAGATCTTTAATGTGCCCTATCCAGGGCATCAGGAATGGGGTAAGAACTGATTTCGTCAAGTATTTGTTCCTCGTAGAGTTAAAGTGGTTAATGATGTGTTGAAGTTTGGCGGTATAAAAATGCCACTTGACAAATTGAATCGAACCACTGTGCTGAACTTGGAATTTAGTAGGATACTTGTATACAATTGCCACACTCAGGCATTGCATGGGAAAATGTGAAATGCCAAAAGGAGTGTGAAGGAGCAGCTGGTGCTGCTTTAGATGTGGCCTTATTGCTATGAATGTCCCATATAGTTTGCAGAACTAACGTATTACTTATGTTGAATCAAGCCTTGTAGCATCCACTAAAGTGGTAGACGTTTGTGTCAAAATTGACGACGAACCTCGCATTGACTCCTAGTGTGAAATAGGGAGGCTAAATCTAGGAGAGAGCTATTAAACTCAACAAAGACGAGTTTTTAAAAGGACCTTTGATAAGGCAGCCTAACAGGGATTTGTGAGATGCATTGCTAGGGCTGTTTGGTTGTATGATCGACTTTAAAGTCAAGTGTTTGCTTAGTGGAATCTCCTTCATTGAAAGGCGCAATAACCTACCTAGCCATTCTGGACCAACTTTTTGTCTTTCCACTTCGTTTCTCGCCATTCTGATGCTCCTGTCATCACCAAAGCCTCGCCGCCAGTCTGTGTGCCTTTTATGGAGAGATGCCGCAACAGTCGGTGATGGGGTCATTTTTCACACTTTGACTTCTTGTGACCCAGTTTAACGTGGTTCTTACAGCATCGATTATGAAACTGCAAATCATAGTGAGATTTGTGTAAACAAAGAGTAAAGCATGGCTTGAAGGTGTGTGAAGTCAGAATGCATTCATGCATACGACTTGATGTACTTTCATTTAAAGATTTCTTTGCCCCATCCAACTCAAGTGAATTTAGTCATCGACTGATGAAACATAGAGGTGGTTGCCATAGGAACCACAAGTGGATAGGCTAGGTCAATCTTCTCTGTTGATTTGCTTTCGTCAGCCGCTGTCACATTCATCTACAACTGTTTTAGAGTGGTGGAGTTAACCAGCCTGAAATTCGTTGGGATGCGCAGTGCAAATGCACAATTGACCGAATTAAAAACCAGAAAAGATGAATGCACTTGGATGAGAGTAGATTGTTCACATGAGGAAGGGGACAGAGGTATAACTGAAAATATTTAGTAGTAATGAGCAACCATTTTTGGACACTTCCGCATAGCCGAAGCGTTTACTTCTCTAAGTACATCAGCCTTAATGGAGGCATAGCAGAGAGCATATGTAGGAGCTACTTCCTTCACTTGTTATGTTCTGTGGGATGGATGCCTTCTTCACATATGATAATAAGTGCCTCTGCTCGAAGTGCTTATATGTAAATGTGTAGTAAAGTGGCATTTATTTAACTTTACCCAATGAAGTGCTGGAACTCTTTAGCCCTAACGGTATTGTCATTGGTTGAGGATTCCATTTAGGTTTGGGTTTGAGTTTGGTTATAGTAAGAAAAATGCTGCCGCTTTGTTTGTTTGAGCACATACAGCTAAATAAAGCCAAAATAAGTGCACATCTGAGTGAGATTACAGCCCTTAAACACATTATAATCACATTAGCCAACGTAGTATAGGCCATCGAGTGTTAGTGCTACTAACGTTAAAACATTAAACTACGGAAAGTAGTGAAAACACCATGACGCCTTGCGCTTTGGAAACCCGGATTTTTCACTCGATTTAATCATTTTCTCTACACTCGTGCACCTGTCATTTTCCGTACAATTGATGCACTCACAGATTCAGCCTGCTTCACTTCATCGTCAATGCAGAAATTGCTCGACGCAAAGCTCGTACGTGGTGAGAATGTCGATTTTCTCGAGGTGGAGAGAAGCGAATTTGTGTCTGCTCTACCTTGACAAAAGGAAGAATGACGTTGTCTAACAACTCATAAATACCGTTTACAATTGAATTTGAACAATTTCGTTACACGACTTTGTTATCTCGAATCTATTTGTCACGTAGCTTTGCATGCTACAAGATTTGGTGAGCAGCAGTGGTTACACTTTCGAGCGACATTGACGTAATGCCAATAGAATTGATTGAATTGGTTGGCTTAGTGACTGACCTGACATCTACTCGACTAAAGTGACACATAATGAGGAGAACATAGGAAAAGGCGCCAGAGCACTAACAGTTCTCATAGGTTTGACACAACACTGGTAGTGTTCTTCTCGATGTTTGCTTTCCCATGCAGTGTGACGCATTGGCTTTCAGAAGTGCTCTTCACTTCCTCCCAAACAAACTTTTGACAGGTCGTAGCCGCTTCTAATTAATGTGATCAGTTCTTCGTTCCTATGCTCTCGTGTTTCTCTCGTGACTTCCAATCACTGAGCTGGAGCAAGTCACGCTTGTGGGAATTTGGGATTGGTACTGATGCAATGTTAGCGGACTCTTTCGCATTTCGCTAGATCCTTTTGTCAAAGAAAATGCATGACCTACAGTGCTGGGGCGAGTAGCACAATTTAACTGGCATAAGAAAGATTCTCAATATAGTATTTCATTGTGCTCTCAGAGTCACTAGCTCTGGCATCTCTATTCCTCTCTCCCTTCCTGACTTTCAAGGGTAAAAAGACCCATGGTTTTAAGGTTGCGTTAATCTGGTTTTTTGGATTTTAATCTGTTTTTTATTAATTTTTCACCCTCTGTCTAACTGATGCGCTTACTCTTAGTCGCTTAACATTTCTAGAAGATCCATCTCTCGCGATTTGGATTCCTTTTGCAAGCATTGCAGCCAAGTCCATCTCAGCTGGCCCCATCAATTTTCGTACGCTGTCTGACCCGATTTCTACACGATTCATAAGTTAGGGAAATGATAGAGGATTCAATAGATAGATGTTGGAGTAACAGATAATAGATAAAGGAGTAAACAACGAGACACGCAAGTCTTCAGATAGACCACTCTAGCTTTGGCACTGCGACGGATAATGAAAAGTGTGTTTCAAAGTCGAAAGAACAACGCGTAAACATTTTTACAAGAAAAAATATCTAAGGTAGCACTTGATAAGACACTAATTTGTGCAATTTGTTAAAGACTGATAATAATGATCTTTGTTTGTATGCCTTCCTCAAGCAATAAGCGCGCTGTAAACAAAGGGATTTGGTGCTGAAATCGTTCCATATGATGGGATCGCTACTGGTATAACATGGCCAAAATCCCTCTGACATGTGAACATCACGCCACTTTGCCTCACCTTGAGTCAAAGTTGTATTTGGCCTTCAGGAAATGCGATTGAAAAAAGGATTTTGTGATACTAAGTTACATGATGTCAATTTTTTAAAGAAGGAAACAAAGAATCACCTTCTAAACTGTTCCACGAATTGCTAAGAAACATATAACACAGAATCACTACTAAACGTATTGTGAATTTCCAAAAGTAATTAAGCTCTTGTGGATAAATCTTCTGCCAAAGTGACAATCATGAACGCATCCATACCTGCCCATTTGTCACCCTTGCCAACTGAGTGTATCTCACTACCAATTAGCCAGTCAAGAATCCACGTACCACACGAAGGACCCTAGCAACCAAACTTCAACACCTCTGGCTTCACTCCCAACCAGCTCACAATAGGCGAAGGGGCGCGTCTAATTGGTCGATGCAGCCTCCATCTCAGGTGACCTACGCATCCTCTTTCCATCCCCCAACATTGTTGACGATGGGGACATCTGCTCCTGGGTTTAATAGGTCGGCATGCAAGGCAGAGTAACAGACAAGGAGCTACTAACCGCCATGGCTGTCGTAATAGTCACTGGAAAGCCATTCCCGCCGTAACTCTTTAAGCTGGAAATCAAGGACAAACGGGCTTTTATGATCCTATGACAGTTTTTAATAACTTTGGTCAACTCCTTGAAGGTAAATTGGCGCCGAGGCTGCTTTGATTCGTCTAGTTTTGTGCTAAAGACCGCGAAGGCGGCAGTGGTCAATGTCAATGGCTGAGATGAGATGTTTTACGTATCCCGGGCATTATTTGCTAAAAGGTGGACCACACTAACCTTACTAGATCCTTGTGCAGTTCCAACAGGATGCAGAGCATACAACAGAGAAAATGCAGATTTACGAAACTCGAACATTTGCGTATGTTAGTGAAAACCTTAAGGCCCTATATTGGTTATTATTAGCCGCACTCTTATGATGAACTGTAGTGCTCACCATCAACTCATTAATTAATGCAATGCATGGTTTAAAAAGGAACCCGTTTTATTGTCTCGTACTTAGTTGTCAGCGACCTAGTTCATCTTGAAATAAGTACTGAATGCACCTAACATTGGTCACTAGTCAATTGGTCAAGCACACCTCACGCTTCTTAAAAATGAGAAGGAAATTTGGCATTCAAACTATAAGAGAGGTTATTTTTGGAAGAACCACCATTTCCTTTAGAAATTGGTCTTAAAACTGGAGGATTAAACGATGCTATGGCTCGTAGAGTCCCGCGAATGAGGGCGTGCATTCACTCCGTAGCACACAGTTGTTGATGCCCAAGATGAAACGTGAAATGATGTAACAATTTCACCATATGCAAATGGTCAGTCTCCATGCATCCGAAAAGCACAGTAGACCAGATACAATCACTTGGCTTGAAGTGGACTCGTTTGGTTCTTAAAGGGCCGACATTGTGACGGAGGAAAGGTATGTCTCCACACGCTGCAGCAGTAGCAGTGGCCAATGGGGTGCCAGTAGGACCATCTGTACCCACACCGGCGTTGCTCTTTGGATGAGCTAGCGTCACAGCCGAGTGAGGGAATCACTACGCTGTCAAAGGCTCAATGTTAGAGGATGGGAGATAGGTGTGCTTTATCTTTCAATAGGAGCGATAATGGAAAACACAGTTCAAATTTGCCGCAGATTGAATAAAAAGGAAGTGTAATAGTAAGTGGACAGCAAACAGCGAATGATCAGACGGAAACAGCTAAAATGGTTACTGCAGGAACGCCACGCATATGAGGTGACACGCTGACAATAGTCGGTCTCAGTGTGCATTACTCTAATATGAAATTCCACACTCCCAAAACATTTGTTATGGCGTATTAATTTTCACACTTAAAAATTTGCTACCGCAATGCTTTATGTGGCCATATTTTAATTGCGTTGATTACAGTTGAGCCTCTTCAGGTTGTCTGATTCCTGAGAGAGTGGCGTTGCCAGCATAGTTAGCAGGCCATCTTGCGACAATCCATCGCCCAGTGCTGCTACAATTTCATCCGTTATGCCACCCTGTGGCAACAAATTATTTTGAGCGGTTAGAGTGATAGTCACATGGACAGCCACCAGGCGGGTCATGTGAGAGTCAATTTTCCTTCCAAGTCTCATCAGCAGCGCTGTAGCTTTGCGTGTTATGGTTTTTAGCTCCAGAGCCGCCACCTTCGACCTCCTACCTATCGGGATGATGTTAAGAATTATCTTGACAATGCCCAAGTCTGCGATCTGCATAATTTCCCCTACCGAATTAACTATGCCACCCTTCATAGTTGGGACCGTGGGATAATCAATGCAAACATCACTAGGTTATGGGAATGAAGACATCAATCACCATAAGAGCGGGGCCCATCGATGAGGCAGCTCTGACCGCCGCTCCCACACCGGAGGTTATTCTGGCCGATAACGGCACAACAGCAAAAACAGCGATGTGAACGCTCCTGTTGCAACAATGAAATAGGAGTAGCTCAATCATTTTCATGGGAGGTAGTAGTCCTACTCCACACGTCAGTGGAAATGGCTATAGTTGCCGAATGAACGACAGTTCCAACACGTGAAGCTAGTTTGCACTCTGAACGCAGCACTCGATGTGCAGAACGACATCGTTGGGGTGTGTTCACAATCGTTGCTTTTGTGTAACAAGTCACCTAACTGGTGAAAGACTTTCCCATTCCATAGTTGAGTTAGACGTTGTAATCCTTGTCCACGTGCCTCATCCTTGAAAGCATGTCAAATGACCTTGTTGCGACCATGCGTTTAAGGTTTCTGAGCTTTGCCTTTTTTGTTAATCCACAGATGCGCACATAAAATGTGTATGTTCTTTCTAAGGAGATGAGCAAATAGGTCAAATCGCCATCCTAACTCCTCGCCTTTACCACCTGGCATGGCAAAGTTGAAGGACGCTAATTGTCCCTGATGAAGCGGTGCGTAAATCGCTAGTATTAACTGTCACAAAGGCAATTTTGTCTGTTTTGTTCTATTCCTTCCTCCCATTTGTCTAATTGTCTCTCTCTACCCATAACTCCTGCTGCTTCTTATTTTTCGTAACATTTGAGCATAGCACCTCTGACCTCTAATGCACGTGCCCACGTGAGTGATCTTGGTTAAGGCTTGTTGACCCGTTTCCATCTCTTTGCGATCCCCAGGTATTATCACCTCTGCACATGCTGTAACTTCCTTTCTGTGATGCCAGCACTTTGTGGTGCACCAGCAGAATCATTTTTCTCCTGTAAGCAACTTGGGTTTTGCCTAATCTAGCCGTTGACTACAAAGTAAGCTAGTGGTAAATAAATGCGTGTTATCGCGTGGTTTGTTTTTCATTTTGCGGAAGGACAGTAGTTGAACATTAGGCCTTATATTCCTCTGACAACTTCACTGCCCTCGGTAGTTGTAGGGAAGTCTGTTTTCCGGTTCAGTGGATAACGCCGTGATCGGGGAAGGGAGATAAGAGAGATGGGGTATACCATTAGTTCCATCTTAGTTTATCAGTTAATATTGGTAAAGCGGTTTAGCACAGACTAAATTCTAAAGTTGCTTGCTAAAAGTGCAGTTGCCCTTATTATATAAGTTTCGCAGCATATGTCTGACTTTTGTATTGACGCACGTGCTTAAAATAGTATTTCAAAAAATTTGAAATTATAAGAACCTGTAAGAAATAAATGGTTTTTTTCTTTGGCAAATAACCTGTAGTTTATTTTAGTGTCTAAACATGAAGGGTCAACGCAGCACCTGCACCCTTCTATTTGACCAATAATTTTTTACCCATCCACATGACTAGAGGGCTTTCAAACCCCCAGAATTATGAACAGATTCATTTCTTAATGGTTTGAATGCGTCCTAAGATCATTTTAGAGAAACCCACCTCAGCCATTTAGCAAGTAGTCACCTAAGTTTTTTCTGTGAATTCCGCAAGTCATAGATTTTCATGGATACTCTGTCAAGATTAACCAAAAGCTGGGTGGACGTATTTTTATGGATTCGTTCACAGCCATCGTAATTGAATGCAGAGACAGCTTGTGGTCGCGGGGAATACTATAACTGATTTATTTGGTCATGGTGTCACTTCAACTCTCAAAGCCCGCTATGCTGGGATGGGAGCAAAATATCCCCCACACAATTGCAATATGGATGCGGACAACACCTTGAGTTTCCGGCAATGCAAGCAAATATGGAATCATGTCTCTGAGTGGCGAGGATAACAATTGCAGTCGGGACTCGGGAAGGTGGGGTCATATTTATTAATGCTCTCGAAACAGCTTCCATTGTACACGTAATTCAGCAACTCTATCAAGTGTGGAAAAAATTGACCAACATTTCTTTCTCTCAGATATCCCTTCTGACATCATTTTGCAGAAGGTATGGGCGAAGAATTTCGTAACAATCCATCAGTAATGCAGGAAATTTCTTCTGTGCAGTAGCAGTTCGCACTTAATTCCAGTGACGGGCCTGCTGTTAAAATGTCATCTAAAATGACAATACGCACTGACACTTGGAAATTACAAAACAAATTATGTAGGGATCCCGCAACTGGAGATATTGGCTGATGACGAAGTCGATGCCTCCAGGGCAATTCGACAATTTTCTTAGTAGTCACTTGCGTCATGTGTGCTCACTGCGTACTGCTGAAATCTGAAACCAACGCGTAATTTTGTAAACCGCCTTAACTACCTCTCACAAACTTTTACTGAATTGGAACTCCCGAGCAATTAGTTTGGGATCCAAAACGCTGCAGCGATTGGCAGAAAGGACTTCTCAAATTGCAAAGATTGAGGATGCTTGCACACTCAACAGCAAGTTGATTTATCCATGGATATCCTTTAATAATTTAGGTTTATTTTCGAGTGAGATTAGAACATCATTATTTATGGCCAAGTGCGCATCTCGACTTGGTCTTCATGTAACTTTCTTGCAGTAATCCGTGGGCAAAGGCCACCTACAACCTCCCACTTTGTTGAGCGCGGTTGTTGCAATGCAGCAGAATGGCAGCACCTATTACTCTGTGACATCTGAGGCAAGAGGTTTATTAAGGAGGTCGCCGAAGATGCCGCTAAAGTGAAGTGAGAAGCTATGTGATGCAGCCAGTTTTGAACATGGTCATTCAAGTGGCCAAATTGCCTTGGCGGAGCATTATGATTTTACCTTCGAACGACGCGAAACAGTTTTCGAACAGTAAATGACTCTTGCAATTCTGAATCGCCTAAGTGCGTAAGCCATCACAGCAAATTGTGGGGCATTCAAGTGCACGTACACGCAGTTGTACACGCATTTTAGTTTTGAGGTACGTTCATACGCTGACAGAATAAATTTACGTCAACAACATGGTGCTTACCGATGTATTAGTATCTCCGTGAACTGACGGCAAGTGCCAAACTTAAACATCTTGCAATCATTCCTCAAGATGGCTTTAACCTACCGCAGTAGGTAAGGAATTGCCTTTTGTGATAATTGGATTTTAGAATTTAGCAGTATATAAGCCAGCACTCATGACGAAAGTGACCACCGAGAAATTATCAAGTTGTCCCGGAGGCGCCGTCCTCGCCATCTGCCAATATCCCCCGTTGCGAAATCTTCACATTATTTTTTGTAGCGCCCAAGTGGTAGTTGATATTCTCCTGTTAGGCGATATTTCAACAGCAGGATCGTCATTGAAATTAAGTGGATAAGTGTATGTGCGAACTACTACTGAGTGAGAACCCTCCAATCATCTCCCATAACAGACGGATTCCCTGCATTACCGTTGGAATGTTACGAATTTCTTCGCCAAAATCCTATGCAAAATGATGTCGAAGATGCAGAGTTGTTGAAAATGCTGTCTCGATAGCATCAATAGATAAGAACCCATCTTCTCGATTCCTGACTCCAATCGCTTAGCACGGAGGACTTAAGCAAACGAGTTCTACTAATCACACGATAGTAATGGCGGAGGGGGTAAAATGTAGACTACTGCAGTCGCGAGACTCTTGGATTAGATACGAGAGAGGTGGCTACTGTCTTCTTTAAGATCTGGCGAGGCACCATCTTGCGAGATGGGATAAGCATCGCAAGACGCTGCCGATCATCCCCATCCCCTTCTGCTTTGTCCATTGCATACACCTTCTTGATGATCGTCAACGAGCTAATCTGCCCTGCCCTGCTATGCATAGTGCTTCTCTGCATATAGAATGTGATTTTTACATGCATATTTATATACATAGGCGAATGATGCTCAAAGTGTCTTACTAACTAACGATAGATACAAAGATAAATAAGCTAAGTCTCCAACAAATGTTGAGGGAAAAAGATCATGCCGGAATTATTGAAAAGCAGCTTCTTTCAGGCGGGTTTAACCACACCCTAGAATTCCCTATGGACGAAAGGAAACATATTACTTTAGTAGAATGTGCATGTTCTCTGTACACAAAGAGGCATGAGGCTACTGGTCAGCCCACCGAAATCAGTCTTTAAACAGCCAACAAACGCATTACATAGCTCTTCTCTGCAGACGGTTCCGTAGGCTGAATGTATGATCACATAGCAGAATGTGGGGACCACCGTTATTATTTTCGACGCAGTTGAAAAGACCAAACAAGTCCACCGCTGTCTTTCACAAAATACTGCCGCTACTTACCGCTCCTGGTTTGGTCACTTTCTTGTCCTCTAACGAAGTCTGGTATAGCTCCACAGTTTAGCACAACATTTTACAATGCATTACACAGTAGTGTTATACATGCCTCTCTCTCTCCTCTTAATCTCTCATCAACATCAACAGCCACTACGATGTCAGGTGCTTTCCACTATCCTTTTTTAATAGTCTTTTCCAACTGCGGTATGTGCTTGTCTTGTGCACGCTGTTTCATGCATTGGCTGCCGAAGCATCTACAAGTTAATTTGAAGCATTGGAATGGACCTCTTTCTCCATTGTCATGGCTTGCTCTCAATTCATTTGAATTACCTGAAAATACGTCTACCTAGCTTTTGGTTAATTTTGACAGAGTTATTCATGAAAATCTATGAATTGCGGAATTCACAGAAACAACTTTGACGAGTGCTTGCTAGGTGGCTGAGGTGGGTTTCTCTAAAATGCCCTTAGGACGCATTCAAACCATATAAAATAAATATCTTTACAATTCTGGGGTTTTGAAATCCCTCTAGTCATGCAGATGGGCAAAAATTATTGGTGAAAGGAAGGGATGCAGATGCTGCGTTGACCCTTCATATTATACGCCTAAATAATCTGCATGTTATTTGCTTTAGGAAAGAAACCAAAAATTTCTCACAGATTCCTTGTAATTTCGAAATTTTTATTAAAAATGCTGTTTTAAGCACGTGCGTCAATACAAAAGCCAGGCATATGCTGCAAAATTTATTTAATAAGGGCAACTGCACTTTTAGCTTTTTTGCGAGCAACTTTAGAATTTAGTCTGTGCCTTTGTCGGGTAGCTGAAATCTGGGCCATTCCAGTAGTACCAATCGCAACTGTTCGCCGAGTACATGCACATTGCATTCGAGTATTAAGTCCTCTTCGTCTTTAGAGAAGTCTCAAGGCTCTGCATTACATCGGAGTGAGAGTTGCATGATTCCCACTTCGAACATTTCTTATTCCTGGGTCAATTTTTTTTCGTTTTTGAATTTAGTTGTCAAGTGGTCAAACTTGAAGTCAGGAGACATTAATACGATAGGCATTTTTAAACACCAGTTACTAAAAAACAGACCAATAACAAAAAAACGTTAGAACATTTCTTACAACCCAAAGCCATGTCTGCTCTTTATTTTGGCATAATTAAGTCATAACTACATAATCTGCCCCACTACTCCCAATGGAAGGGAAAGGCACCTGGTATACCCCATCTCTCTTATCTCCCTTCCCCGATCACGGCGTTATCCACTGAACCGGAAAACAGACTTCCCTACAACTACCGAGGGCAGTGAAGTTGTCAGAGGAATATAAGGCCTAATGTTCAACTACTGTCCTTCCGCAAAATGAAAAACAAACCACGCGATAACACGCATTTATTTACCACTAGCTTACTTTGTAGTCAACGGCTAGATTAGGCAAAACCCAAGTTGCTTACAGGAGAAAAATGATTCTGCTGGTGCACCACAAAGTGCTGGCATCACAGAAAGGAAGTTACAGCATGTGCAGAGGTGATAATACCTGGGGATCGCAAAGAGATGGAAACGGGTCAACAAGCCTTAACCAAGATCACTCACGTGGGCACGTGCATTAGAGGTCAGAGGTGCTATGCTCAAATGTTACGAAAAATAAGAAGCAGCAGGAGTTATGGGTAGAGAGAGACAATTAGACAAATGGGAGGAAGGAATAGAACAAAACAGACAAAATTGCCTTTGTGACAGTTAATACTAGCGATTTACGCACCGCTTCATCAGGGACAATTAGCGTCCTTCAACTTTGCCATGCCAGGTGGTAAAGGCGAGGAGTTAGGATGGCGATTTGACCTATTTGCTCATCTCCTTAGAAAGAACATACACATTTTATGTGCGCATCTGTGGATTAACAAAAAAGGCAAAGCTCAGAAACCTTAAACGCATGGTCGCAACAAGGTCATTTGACATGCTTTCAAGGATGAGGCACGTGGACAAGGATTACAACGTCTAACTCAACTATGGAATGGGAAAGTCTTTCACCAGTTAGGTGACTTGTTACACAAAAGCAACGATTGTGAACACACCCCAACGATGTCGTTCTGCACATCGAGTGCTGCGTTCAGAGTGCAAACTAGCTTCACGTGTTGGAACTGTCGTTCATTCGGCAACTATAGCCATTTCCACTGACGTGTGGAGTAGGACTACTACCTCCCATGAAAATGATTGAGCTACTCCTATTTCATTGTTGCAACAGGAGCGTTCACATCGCTGTTTTTGCTGTTGTGCCGTTATCGGCCAGAATAACCTCCGGTGTGGGAGCGGCGGTCAGAGCTGCCTCATCGATGGGCCCCGCTCTTATGGTGATTGATGTCTTCATTCCCATAACCTAGTGATGTTTGCATTGATTATCCCACGGTCCCAACTATGAAGGGTGGCATAGTTAATTCGGTAGGGGAAATTATGCAGATCGCAGACTTGGGCATTGTCAAGATAATTCTTAACATCATCCCGATAGGTAGGAGGTCGAAGGTGGCGGCTCTGGAGCTAAAAACCATAACACGCAAAGCTACAGCGCTGCTGATGAGACTTGGAAGGAAAATTGACTCTCACATGACCCGCCTGGTGGCTGTCCATGTGACTATCACTCTAACCGCTCAAAATAATTTGTTGCCACAGGGTGGCATAACGGATGAAATTGTAGCAGCACTGGGCGATGGATTGTCGCAAGATGGCCTGCTAACTATGCTGGCAACGCCACTCTCTCAGGAATCAGACAACCTGAAGAGGCTCAACTGTAATCAACGCAATTAAAATATGGCCACATAAAGCATTGCGGTAGCAAATTTTTAAGTGTGAAAATTAATACGCCATAACAAATGTTTTGGGAGTGTGGAATTTCATATTAGAGTAATGCACACTGAGACCGACTATTGTCAGCGTGTCACCTCATATGCGTGGCGTTCCTGCAGTAACCATTTTAGCTGTTTCCGTCTGATCATTCGCTGTTTGCTGTCCACTTACTATTACACTTCCTTTTTATTCAATCTGCGGCAAATTTGAACTGTGTTTTCCATTATCGCTCCTATTGAAAGATAAAGCACACCTATCTCCCATCCTCTAACATTGAGCCTTTGACAGCGTAGTGATTCCCTCACTCGGCTGTGACGCTAGCTCATCCAAAGAGCAACGCCGGTGTGGGTACAGATGGTCCTACTGGCACCCCATTGGCCACTGCTACTGCTGCAGCGTGTGGAGACATACCTTTCCTCCGTCACAATGTCGGCCCTTTAAGAACCAAACGAGTCCACTTCAAGCCAAGTGATTGTATCTGGTCTACTGTGCTTTTCGGATGCATGGAGACTGACCATTTGCATATGGTGAAATTGTTACATCATTTCACGTTTCATCTTGGGCATCAACAACTGTGTGCTACGGAGTGAATGCACGCCCTCATTCGCGGGACTCTACGAGCCATAGCATCGTTTAATCCTCCAGTTTTAAGACCAATTTCTAAAGGAAATGGTGGTTCTTCCAAAAATAACCTCTCTTATAGTTTGAATGCCAAATTTCCTTCTCATTTTTAAGAAGCGTGAGGTGTGCTTGACCAATTGACTAGTGACCAATGTTAGGTGCATTCAGTACTTATTTCAAGATGAACTAGGTCGCTGACAACTAAGTACGAGACAATAAAACGGGTTCCTTTTTAAACCATGCATTGCATTAATTAATGAGTTGATGGTGAGCACTACAGTTCATCATAAGAGTGCGGCTAATAATAACCAATATAGGGCCTTAAGGTTTTCACTAACATACGCAAATGTTCGAGTTTCGTAAATCTGCATTTTCTCTGTTGTATGCTCTGCATCCTGTTGGAACTGCACAAGGATCTAGTAAGGTTAGTGTGGTCCACCTTTTAGCAAATAATGCCCGGGATACGTAAAACATCTCATCTCAGCCATTGACATTGACCACTGCCGCCTTCGCGGTCTTTAGCACAAAACTAGACGAATCAAAGCAGCCTCGGCGCCAATTTACCTTCAAGGAGTTGACCAAAGTTATTAAAAACTGTCATAGGATCATAAAAGCCCGTTTGTCCTTGATTTCCAGCTTAAAGAGTTACGGCGGGAATGGCTTTCCAGTGACTATTACGACAGCCATGGCGGTTAGTAGCTCCTTGTCTGTTACTCTGCCTTGCATGCCGACCTATTAAACCCAGGAGCAGATGTCCCCATCGTCAACAATGTTGGGGGATGGAAAGAGGATGCGTAGGTCACCTGAGATGGAGGCTGCATCGACCAATTAGACGCGCCCCTTCGCCTATTGTGAGCTGGTTGGGAGTGAAGCCAGAGGTGTTGAAGTTTGGTTGCTAGGGTCCTTCGTGTGGTACGTGGATTCTTGACTGGCTAATTGGTAGTGAGATACACTCAGTTGGCAAGGGTGACAAATGGGCAGGTATGGATGCGTTCATGATTGTCACTTTGGCAGAAGATTTATCCACAAGAGCTTAATTACTTTTGGAAATTCACAATACGTTTAGTAGTGATTCTGTGTTATATGTTTCTTAGCAATTCGTGGAACAGTTTAGAAGGTGATTCTTTGTTTCCTTCTTTAAAAAATTGACATCATGTAACTTAGTATCACAAAATCCTTTTTTCAATCGCATTTCCTGAAGGCCAAATACAACTTTGACTCAAGGTGAGGCAAAGTGGCGTGATGTTCACATGTCAGAGGGATTTTGGCCATGTTATACCAGTAGCGATCCCATCATATGGAACGATTTCAGCACCAAATCCCTTTGTTTACAGCGCGCTTATTGCTTGAGGAAGGCATACAAACAAAGATCATTATTATCAGTCTTTAACAAATTGCACAAATTAGTGTCTTATCAAGTGCTACCTTAGATATTTTTTCTTGTAAAAATGTTTACGCGTTGTTCTTTCGACTTTGAAACACACTTTTCATTATCCGTCGCAGTGCCAAAGCTAGAGTGGTCTATCTGAAGACTTGCGTGTCTCGTTGTTTACTCCTTTATCTATTATCTGTTACTCCAACATCTATCTATTGAATCCTCTATCATTTCCCTAACTTATGAATCGTGTAGAAATCGGGTCAGACAGCGTACGAAAATTGATGGGGCCAGCTGAGATGGACTTGGCTGCAATGCTTGCAAAAGGAATCCAAATCGCGAGAGATGGATCTTCTAGAAATGTTAAGCGACTAAGAGTAAGCGCATCAGTTAGACAGAGGGTGAAAAATTAATAAAAAACAGATTAAAATCCAAAAAACCAGATTAACGCAACCTTAAAACCATGGGTCTTTTTACCCTTGAAAGTCAGGAAGGGAGAGAGGAATAGAGATGCCAGAGCTAGTGACTCTGAGAGCACAATGAAATACTATATTGAGAATCTTTCTTATGCCAGTTAAATTGTGCTACTCGCCCCAGCACTGTAGGTCATGCATTTTCTTTGACAAAAGGATCTAGCGAAATGCGAAAGAGTCCGCTAACATTGCATCAGTACCAATCCCAAATTCCCACAAGCGTGACTTGCTCCAGCTCAGTGATTGGAAGTCACGAGAGAAACACGAGAGCATAGGAACGAAGAACTGATCACATTAATTAGAAGCGGCTACGACCTGTCAAAAGTTTGTTTGGGAGGAAGTGAAGAGCACTTCTGAAAGCCAATGCGTCACACTGCATGGGAAAGCAAACATCGAGAAGAACACTACCAGTGTTGTGTCAAACCTATGAGAACTGTTAGTGCTCTGGCGCCTTTTCCTATGTTCTCCTCATTATGTGTCACTTTAGTCGAGTAGATGTCAGGTCAGTCACTAAGCCAACCAATTCAATCAATTCTATTGGCATTACGTCAATGTCGCTCGAAAGTGTAACCACTGCTGCTCACCAAATCTTGTAGCATGCAAAGCTACGTGACAAATAGATTCGAGATAACAAAGTCGTGTAACGAAATTGTTCAAATTCAATTGTAAACGGTATTTATGAGTTGTTAGACAACGTCATTCTTCCTTTTGTCAAGGTAGAGCAGACACAAATTCGCTTCTCTCCACCTCGAGAAAATCGACATTCTCACCACGTACGAGCTTTGCGTCGAGCAATTTCTGCATTGACGATGAAGTGAAGCAGGCTGAATCTGTGAGTGCATCAATTGTACGGAAAATGACAGGTGCACGAGTGTAGAGAAAATGATTAAATCGAGTGAAAAATCCGGGTTTCCAAAGCGCAAGGCGTCATGGTGTTTTCACTACTTTCCGTAGTTTAATGTTTTAACGTTAGTAGCACTAACACTCGATGGCCTATACTACGTTGGCTAATGTGATTATAATGTGTTTAAGGGCTGTAATCTCACTCAGATGTGCACTTATTTTGGCTTTATTTAGCTGTATGTGCTCAAACAAACAAAGCGGCAGCATTTTTCTTACTATAACCAAACTCAAACCCAAACCTAAATGGAATCCTCAACCAATGACAATACCGTTAGGGCTAAAGAGTTCCAGCACTTCATTGGGTAAAGTTAAATAAATGCCACTTTACTACACATTTACATATAAGCACTTCGAGCAGAGGCACTTATTATCATATGTGAAGAAGGCATCCATCCCACAGAACATAACAAGTGAAGGAAGTAGCTCCTACATATGCTCTCTGCTATGCCTCCATTAAGGCTGATGTACTTAGAGAAGTAAACGCTTCGGCTATGCGGAAGTGTCCAAAAATGGTTGCTCATTACTACTAAATATTTTCAGTTATACCTCTGTCCCCTTCCTCATGTGAACAATCTACTCTCATCCAAGTGCATTCATCTTTTCTGGTTTTTAATTCGGTCAATTGTGCATTTGCACTGCGCATCCCAACGAATTTCAGGCTGGTTAACTCCACCACTCTAAAACAGTTGTAGATGAATGTGACAGCGGCTGACGAAAGCAAATCAACAGAGAAGATTGACCTAGCCTATCCACTTGTGGTTCCTATGGCAACCACCTCTATGTTTCATCAGTCGATGACTAAATTCACTTGAGTTGGATGGGGCAAAGAAATCTTTAAATGAAAGTACATCAAGTCGTATGCATGAATGCATTCTGACTTCACACACCTTCAAGCCATGCTTTACTCTTTGTTTACACAAATCTCACTATGATTTGCAGTTTCATAATCGATGCTGTAAGAACCACGTTAAACTGGGTCACAAGAAGTCAAAGTGTGAAAAATGACCCCATCACCGACTGTTGCGGCATCTCTCCATAAAAGGCACACAGACTGGCGGCGAGGCTTTGGTGATGACAGGAGCATCAGAATGGCGAGAAACGAAGTGGAAAGACAAAAAGTTGGTCCAGAATGGCTAGGTAGGTTATTGCGCCTTTCAATGAAGGAGATTCCACTAAGCAAACACTTGACTTTAAAGTCGATCATACAACCAAACAGCCCTAGCAATGCATCTCACAAATCCCTGTTAGGCTGCCTTATCAAAGGTCCTTTTAAAAACTCGTCTTTGTTGAGTTTAATAGCTCTCTCCTAGATTTAGCCTCCCTATTTCACACTAGGAGTCAATGCGAGGTTCGTCGTCAATTTTGACACAAACGTCTACCACTTTAGTGGATGCTACAAGGCTTGATTCAACATAAGTAATACGTTAGTTCTGCAAACTATATGGGACATTCATAGCAATAAGGCCACATCTAAAGCAGCACCAGCTGCTCCTTCACACTCCTTTTGGCATTTCACATTTTCCCATGCAATGCCTGAGTGTGGCAATTGTATACAAGTATCCTACTAAATTCCAAATTCAGCACAGTGGTTCGATTCAATTTGTCAAGTGGCATTTTTATACCGCCAAACTTCAACACATCATTAACCACTTTAACTCTACGAGGAACAAATACTTGACGAAATCAGTTCTTACCCCATTCCTGATGCCCTGGATAGGGCACATTAAAGATCTCGGCAGCCAACCACACTTGATACAAATGTAAATTTGGCAACAGATCAACTTTTTGATGCGTTTTCAGGTTTCGATGTAGAGCGTTATTCTCAAAACCCTAGTCTTTGGTTAAATTGCCCCATCAAGTTTGATGACACACTTATTATTGTCGATACGGACAATGGCATGATGCTAGGCTTGATGGTAAGGAATGTGTGCACAATTGCTCATTCGGACACAAGTTATTCGCACAGGCGACTGCTTCGTATTCCTGGCAGGCTAAGGGTGGCTTATGATAAAATGAATAACGAAGTAAGTAAAGATGGATAATGATAAATAATAAACCATAATATCGATAGTACTGATTAGTAATAGCTAAATGAGTTACTGTTACTCTGCGTTTTTTAAGGTCAAATGTGCAAAGTTGTGCGTCCCAGTTGTCAAATCTCCATGATCACTAATCGAGGTTCTTCGTCAACGTAATTGGGTTATACAGAGCCCTCAAATAATTGTACATGAGCTCGTAGTTCTCCTCTGCGGCTTGTTGGTCGGAATCCATCCGTCTGAGAGTCGTCTCACACCTCGTAAGTATACTTTGTCGAAACACTCTTCCACTTCATCGTCATCCATTTTCGATCTTATGCTGCAAACGTAGTTTTTCAGAATGGTTCCCGCTGCTATCCTGCTCCTCTCTTTCTCATCCTCCAACTTTAATTTTTCTGCATCATTCACCATCTGTTGTATCCCCTTCTCCAAAAGAAGGCCCTTGTCCTTCGTGATGGAGATGCTGTTTTGCTGCCCTGACGACTTTTCCACCGCCGTCACATTGAGAATGCCATTTTCGTCAATGTCGAAGGACACCTCGATCTGAGGTACTCTACGCGGTGCCGGTAGGATACCTGACAACTCGAATTTGCCCAACAAGTTGTTGTCTCTCGTCATCGCGCGCTCACCCTCGTGCACCTGCACCAACACACTCAATTGATTGTCCGAACACGTGCCGTCTCCACACCCAGTGGGAGTGGGACCACTTCTAGTAATACCAAATTCTGTACCTTCTCCGACTTGTCATCAGCCAGATTGGATGCCATCAACGCCGCACCGTGTGCCACTGCCTCGTCCGGATTTATGGAATTGTTTAACTGCTTGCCACTGAAGAACTTTTGCAACAACTGTTGCACCTTCGGAATATGCGTCGATCAGCCTACCATCAATGCCTCGCGAACATCGTCCTTTTCCAACCCTGCATCATTTAATGCATGTTCCACCGGACCCAGAGTCCTCTGAAAGAGATCTAATCACAAATGCTCAAAACGGATCCGTGTGAGAATCGTACTAAAATTGATGCCTTCAAATAAGGCGGCTACATATACGTATGCGTGCTTGGAAGATCTCAACGTCTTCTTTGCCACCTTACACGCCTATCTCAGACAGCTGGTGGCATTCTTGTTGGTCGTCAAATCCTTGCCCTCGTGCTTTTGCTAAAATACCTACACACAATGATAAGACTAACGTTGAATAGACAATGCCATGCCTATCAGTGATTTTACAGGCCGTGGTGAGTCTCAACCTATGGTGTCGAGTGGTCATTCGCGTAAACTTTTGACTGGGGTGTAAAGCACCTCGCCTCGAATATCTGATCGGTGCACAAAATGTTGTAACGGAATCGCTTAAAAGATTAATCAACTCCAGGAACAATGACCACAGCTCGAAACACTTACAAATAAAAAAATTTACGATCACACATTTTGAGAAAGATTTTGCTTAAGGAAACGCATCAGCCACCACTTGACTCCATAGTATATTCCTGGGACAAACGCTGGTCCATGTCAGGCAGCTCAGATATCCCAACACCTGTCCAAATTCTCTGTCACCACGAAATGATGAGCTTTAGATTGCGCCCAAAAGACTCGCATAAAAATGAGCCTTAGCAGTTATGTAGCAAACCAATATCTAGGTAGTGACTTCGATAGTTAGGCCATTCTTTCCGTCTCTTCCACTACCACTAAAAAAAATTCGAAGTGGCAATGACATTCTGTTTTAGAATTATTAAGACGAACCAAAATTTAACCAAAGCTACTGGTTCATTTGCGTCTGCCTTTATGTGAGACTTGAATTAGTAACTGTCTCAAAAGAATGAAAAGATAGGATGATTGTATCAAAATTGTGGTATCGTACGACTACGATGAAAGGTAACTGTTACGATGCCTCAGTAGCGCGTTTGCTTACAAAGCCACCTTCAATGATAAAGCAACAATGTCTGGGGTCACACATGGCATTGTATTTGGGAGATTGCTTGGCCTGAAAAGTTGCTTCAAAGCGTCTGTGACTTGCGCATCAATGATCCCAATGGGTGGTTAAGTTTTTAAAAGAATTGTTAGCCGCTAAGTTTATTGCGCATTGCAAGTAAAGATGTAAATGCTGCGGTCGGTGGTTGAAGCCGAAATGGGTGAAAATGAAGGTAACTACCAACTTTTCATACAATAAGTACAAAAATCATCACGATAAAGCAATAATTACTCGGAAATCGGAATAAAAACGCACTGCGAATTAAAGTGTGTGAAGTTATAATGCTTTAGATGTCTTCACCCCAACTATCCGAATATGAGTTCAGATTGGGAGGAATCATGTATCCAGTAAGGCAGAAGAACAAGTTACGTTTCTGCCTCCCTGCAGTTGCATTGTTCTGAAGTATTGCATGAGTAACTACACTATTCTGTATGTCCTTTGCCTTCTAGCATTCACGCAGGTGGCGTACAAGCTTTCCCACCTTACCCATCCCATTACTTACCCCCATCCCTAAGGACACAAATTGAAAAAATAATACCAGGCTGGTGGGTGCCATAGCACACCCAGGGCTGACTTGGACTTAACAATTAGGTAGGATGTTCACCTTGCGACAGCGAGAAACTAGAGACAGGAGTGAGAGGGTAATAAATGTGCTTAGAATTCCAAACTGAAAGCCACATCAGCATCCTCAATGAGGTAGTTAAGCGTGGTGAGAGGCCCGTACACCCTGCTCCCATCTACACTGATCAAAAGTGGCAGGCGGTCGAACATCTTTATCATCTTTGATTCCCGTAGCACACTCAGAATATTTGAAATCGTGGTTCTACAAGAGTGGTAACGCTTTTTGATTTTTAGTTTCCGCCTCTAGATTCTAAAGATAAACACTTTGATGACAATTATTTATTTTGAAATAGTTTTCACAAGAAAACTGCATACACGATTAAATACATGGATTCGCATTATAAGGCCTTCTGTAATTGGTGACCAATGAGTTGTCTGTGTCCAAACTGGGGGAAATTGAATAAATTTATGTCGACGATGAAAGCAGAAGTGGTCACCGTTACTGAGCCAAGTTGAGTGAGTGATTTAATACTGATGAGGAGAAGCGTTGACAAATGAAACACTCGAACCCGCCTTTTACACACACTGATGACGTACCCGTCTTCGTCATTTGCATGACTCATGCGCACTTTGGCAGCTTTTTCTTGGTTCCCGATGGCGCAGCTGTTCTTTGGCAATTTACTATTTACACTTTTGGATTCATCCAAACCGTTTTGTGTGGCAGATTGGCAAAGATGTTATTTTGCTGAAATTGACATTTATTTACCCTTTTTAATTAAAAATGCAAAATTATGCATGGGAATTGCTAGAATGGACAAGAGAATGCGGATTAGTCCACGTATGGCTTTGACTGATTCGTCCCTGGTGTACAGTGTAGCTAATGCCAAAATAACTTTGTCTGCTTTTAAGACAACTTCCATTGAGCAGAATGTGCAACACATAGACAAGAAGTATGCTCGGGTCAAATCACGATTTCAATCATTCCTGCTAAACTGTAAATTACACTCCTACTATGGACTGACTTGACTATTTGAATTCATGATTTCTTCTCCTCATTTTTACACCGGAGGCGGTCAGTAAAGTGTTGTAGGGCAGCTTTGACTCGTGACTTTCCGCCCATTTTGAAGTGACTCGTTTTTAGCAGCATTGCGGACACAGACACATTCGAACGCAGTTCCAGAATGAAATGTCGTTCTGTCCTAAGGCAAGGACATACGACTTTGCAGATTTGCGGTTCTAACCAACGACACACGGCGTTACAATTTGTGCTGATCTGACGTATGAATGAAGTGACAAATAGACAACCACGACAGATTCACACATTTGGCTCATCGTTATTGCAGCGATTAATTAGGCAACAATTCCGACCAGATCGACATCTGCGCACACAGATTATTTGTCAAAACTGTTTTGTTGTTATTGTTGTTGTAGTTATTCACTGGTAGAAGAAGGCAGAATCTCGGCAGTTTCGCATTTGTCAGCCATTATAGAATATTACGAGAATTTTCTTCGCTTTACTTCCTCCGTCTTGTTCTACCTCACATGACAACCTTTTGCAACTATTTCAAAAATATGGTTTTGAAAAATAAAGTTACGGTCTTCGCATAGTTGAATGCAGTTTATTGTCTCATTTGTCATCAGCGCTGCATTAAATTCCATAGGAACTTATCTCATTCTCCTACTACGCCGACAAGAAGAGTTCGGTGAAGAGCGCTAACCGAAATCCTTAATATTCTGGTTCTTGATAAAATGGTTGTCTCGACGATTTGTCAATCCGGCTTGGGGGCCTATTCATCCTTACCTTAAGTGGCTATTGTTGTTGTTACAAATATCTTCCATATGACGTAGGACAGATGTTCCACAATTTGTCTACAAGCACCCGGATAATGGGACTGGGAGACATATAGCAGAGTTTCGTGCAGCCGCTGGTCATGTGGACGAAAATGAGGTACATACTGAGTGGTGAACCACTCGAGGTCAGCTTGAAGGTTTCCTAGACCGTCAGCATTAAAAACAACCTCAGCAATTACTACCACACATAACATCTAAACAATCGGGAACAGTAGAGTGCTAAACCCATAGTTTGAGTTGATTTCGGTATTCAATTGGCATTTGCATGGCTTTTGCATCTTTTGAAGTACCGAGATTAGTTAGGGGTATGGGGGCTGTTGATGGGTCGGGGACTTGGACTGCCTCCTGGTCGTGTTCCACGAGATGGCTTCGTGTATTTAATAATCTCAATCCACCATCTGAGCGCACTCATTGAGGCCATTTTAGGTGCCTCAATGTTGCTACCACGTGACACCTCTTCTCATTTGTGCAATTAAAACTATTACTGAGAATAAGATGTAAATCACTATTTTAAAAGAGTTGCGCTTTAGGAAAAAGCAGTGATGTTGGAGACTAATAAGTACAACCCAGTTGATGCAGTGTACAATGCAGCCTCGTTGATTGCATTCGCATGTGCATGGACAACTGCAACAAGGAACGCAAAGTAAGGCATGGAGGGAAAAAGAAAGAGAGCCTAAAAGCTAGGAAGAAAAGGGAATCAGAGGAGGATGGAAAATGTTAACTAAGATATTATGTGGTTGGATTTGTAGACATGCACACATACTAGGATGAATGAGTGCATGCGAAAATGACTGAATGGAGGAATGAAGCTATGGATAAATGGAAGGGAGGTTGGAAGGGGGCAGCTACGGTAGCATAGAAGAGGGGACACAAAATGGGATCTGATGGAAAGTGACAGAGTAAATTCTAATCGTCAATTGGGTTCGGTCTTGCACTTAATGCAACGAAGGATGGATTTTTCAGTAGCTGTAAACAAAATAACCAATTGTCCAGCCGCTTTATGTTGGTATGTCTGCCGAAAGCACCATAATCGCCCAATTAGTGCCACTTGCGAGTGTGCAAAGACGGATACCGCCGAGATTGAAAAGATTTTCTGCAGTAGGGCTTCAAATCTCCAAGCACACATTGCAGGATTTTAATAATTAAAAAAATTGCAGCCATAAACGCGCGAACGCAAACTAGCCTAAAGGAACTTGATTACGTCCTGACGATCCAAATCTAAGTACTTGAATTACAAAGTAGAGGAATACATAAATTCGGAATCTATGCATGCAAAACTAAGATCAGAAAATGCAGATTTATGCTAAAGTGAGGTATATATGCAACGTTTTCCATTTGCGTACATTGATGTGTACCAACTTTGCGGCTCACCTTGTAGGACTTCGTGCAATTGACGATGCGTTTGCGAATGCAAACTAAACAGCCGTCTTCCACAAATACGCTTCAACGCGCTTGTACTCATTCATTTGTTGATGCGGCCGCCGACAGCTCCATGAACACAGCATCAATCTCCACCACAAACGTCATTGCCCCATCCTTTAATATTACCTTATTCAATGCGGTAATATATACGCACAATGGTCTGCAATCAAGTCCGGTGCGAAGGGATGTAATATGATGGGATAGACTTGACTGTACGAACTGGCATAAATATGCGGAAAGGAGTATAGAAGAATAAAGAGCAGCGGGGTAGACTAAAGTAAGGTGCAGCTGATTGAAACGTAACAAAGTGAGTCAGCGATCCCGCGCGTTCCACTTCTGTCACTTATCAGTGTGTGTACTAGCGCAGACCCAGGCAGCACAACCCCAGTGGGGCGCCAAACCCACGGACTTGTGGGCAAGGCTATCGCTGCCGTCCACTTCCCTCTACTAATAAACATTCAACTCACAACTTTCATCACAAGCTGTGTACTCTGTTGCTTCTCTTTTCTTTCTTACTGTCTTAGCCACTGCCCAAACTCACGAATCACTTCAGCTTTTTTGACATTTGTCTGGTGTTGCCCTAAAATTTTATACCTAAATCACTTCTTTTTTACTTATCCTGCCAGATTTATAATTCTCTGTTTTTTTCCAAAAGTGCCCTATCACTTTTGTGTCAGAAATGTTTGAGGAGTTTTAGCACTACATGCAACATCCAGTTCAAAATCAGGTATTGCTTGATCATGAGCAGTGAGTCCTTATACTTAAAATAGTAAAGCTGTGCCAGTGACGACAAGTTGACTTTTTGAGTTACACACAGTTCTCTCGCTGATGACACTTATTACAGTACTGCACTTTGTTGGGAAATTGGTCAAACATGCACCGTCTAAAATGCCTTTAATGCTACTATGAACACTTTCCTTACTTCCAAATGTGTCATTAAGAAAGCAAGTGGTTTTTAATACGCCCGTACCCTATGAGTGGGTTCTGGTCTCATTTGTTGCTGCAGTGCATGAAATGCCAATTTGGAGTAGGCAGTTCTTACGCTCTTCTGCTTCACGGTCCGCTGCCTCTATGCCCTGCTGAATTGTATAGCAATCTATCTGTAGAAGAATAGTGCAGCTTTAACAATGCTAGATTTGCGTCAAAGTAAAGGCACCACTTGCAAACGAAAAGTGGTCAACCTAACCACTGCTTTGTTAGGAGGTCTACATGGTCTATACAAAGGATGAAAACACGTCATTGCCGCGTCAAGGCAAACTTTTTTTGAAAGCAAAGATAAAACCAGATGTCACCTACCAAATGTTGGTACCACTGAGTTGGGAAAGTATTTGGCTGTGAGAGAGACAACCAGCAATTCTGTCAACAACTTTGTGAGATTTTGTTCAGTCAACTGTAATATTGTGATAAGGCGAGTGAAATCCTTCTTTTTGCTGTGGACCCGAAAACAGACTTGGTAAGTAGCCTTCATTTTTCAAAGTGTCATTCAGATAAATCCGCAGAGTTTAGAATAGAAACAAAATATTGCTATAATTTGTGGAGTTACCTTTCCACTTAATGGCTGTTGCTACGATATTGGAGGCAGAAGAGGAAGAGGCAGCTGCTTCGCCCTGAAATGCACGCAAATGCTCCCAATTTCACTTCATCAAAATTCATAAGAATACTCCCAACTTCAGAGTAAACTGAACTAGTCGCAGTGCATGGCATCTAAATGCACGTACCTGCATGATTCGCTTTAAAGTGGCACTATAGCCACTGATGTTATCTAAAGTGACGGAAGAAGACGAAACAATCAGAGATTAGAAGTAACTATTTGACTGCGAGTAGTTTGTCTCCTGTTTGCATCAAAGTGGGCTGCATTTACTCACCAACATTCGTTTTGTTGAAGAGCCGCACACACGGGGGATAACTCGGCTTCGAATTCATTGGCGCATGAGCGGAGGTGATGAATCTACTCTTTCAAAGCGGACTCGGCTAATTTGGTCAAATTACTTGCGCCATGAATCCAAGACCAATTATCAGTTCCACTTTGAAAAAAGCTGGCTGAGATAATTAGAGAACGCAGTGTCGGAAACCTTAAAGAAGGACGCTTGTGACACGAGTGATGCAGCCACTGGTTCGTAGCTGCATCAGACGGTGAGTGGTAATAGTTGCAGAAGTTAGGTAGATAAGTTCCGTATGCTGGCCATGAATTAACGAACGACGAATGAAAGGCTGCGCAATTCATTAGCTGGTTATGCGACTCTTTTACTTTATTAGCTAGCAGAAGTGCTTGCAGTATAAATTAGCTTTCACAATCATATTGTTCATTACGTCACCAACACCGAATACTTGTTGCTTATGCGATATGCACCCAAAAGAGACAATACACTTCATCTCCGTTTGCCCACGCCTACCTGGATTTCAACGCGCTGCTAACAGAAACAACTGAGAATTCCTTGTTGAAATCAACACGAACGCACACGAGACTAATCTGCACGATGTAGCCGGTGAGTAAATGTGCGCATCTTCTCTGTTTCGGCGTTAATCCTCTGCATTTGGCTAGTCAAAATGAGGTGAGTTCCAACAAATCAATAGCAGTCTAAGCTAATTCCTTGGTATGTAGATTTTTATAAGGAACTGAGCGATCAGTGGGGAAACTGCAACAATTATTTGACAAAGAGTTATTCACGTAATATGACGTGATTTTAAGGCGCGAGTAGTGATTGTTTCATAAGATTCATTCCATGAGTGTTAGTTCAACACAGTCCAATGAATTTATGGCTACCACGACGTTTTAGTAATATTGATCATTTGGGCAGAAATTCCATTCATTCACCACCATATTTAGGTGTGTGACACTCGGATGATGTAATTATGGAAAGGAAGTACAAACTGATGCTCAATCAGTTTTTGAATGTTTCGGTTTCTGTCTTGGACTCTTCCTCCTCCTCTTGCTGTGCCTCCAACTCATGCACCAATCAGCATCGTGTTGACAGTTGTTTGTCCAAATAATCGCTGCAACTTTGACAGCCATTCAATCTGAATTCGATGCAACATCCACGTGGGCTACCAACTCGGCTATGGACGAAGTGTGAGGGGGAACGAAAAGTTATGCGAACGGTTGGTAATTATAAGTTGTCAACCATGGCGTTAAATGTCCAAAGGACTGCATGAGTTGCCATGTCTCACTAGCTGCCACTGATACCTGATGCGACCTCTTGAGGCTGTCATATCAGCGTCAGAGTAATGATCACTTCTCTTGTAGACATGAGCTATCATCGACTCTGTGTCAAGCCTTTTTGATCACTCTAGCTAATACTTTTCGAAAAGTAGGCAAGTATGAGGTACTTTATGTTGGTTTAGTAAGGCACTTGACTGTTGTAGTTGAAATGAACTCCCTAGTTTCCCACTAAGCAATAATGTTTTGATGTGAGAGTCACGCAATTGTGGCAGTACAGTCTCATAGAAATGCAGTGGTTTTAGGCAAAAGGATGGGCTTGTAATAGTCTGATAAAGGAGGGTCTTGCTGGCACAGGCTGGATTACTCTTGAGCCCATAAGTAGAGTACTTGAAGAGAGACCGAAAATTGGGAATCTGAGTGCTCTGACGCAGGCGTGTGGACAGTTTACGAACTTCCACACTTGCAGAATATAGTAAGCAGATACTGTTATCATATTCCATATCATTCCACATGGTAAATCATAGCAGGCTGTGCCTCAAGTTTGCTTATTTTACTCCCTTGTGCCACAAAAGAATTATCTGTTCTCTTCTAAAAGATTGAAAGAAGCATTTGAGAATGCAAACCATGCAGATGCACTCCAAGAAACACACTTCTACGCACTTACACTCAATTAGTTTTGGAGTGATCGCCGATCGCACCCTAGACAGAGCATTCATTTCCACCGCCGATGTCACTGTCCCCTCCTTTAGTATTACCCTATTCAATGGAGTGGTATGTACTGAAACGATCAGCAATCAAGTACAGTGCAAAAGGATGTATCTTGATGGGATAGAAACTAACCTCACGAAACAGCACAAACGTGTCACACATGACGTAAGTGGTTTGTAAGGAGAGTTTTTGGTCCCATTTTTGTGCTGCAGCGTCATAAATGTCAATCAGTTATCAAATGCCTTTTTATTTCACCGTCAGCTGCCTCCATGCCTTACTGTACTCTGAATCAGGTCTAACGGTGTTTAATATACGTCGGGGTGGAACCATCACCTGTAGAAAAAGTAGCTAATCCAATTACTGCTCCTTTAGAAGCTCTACTCAATCTAAACGGGAGAAAGAAATACGTCATTGCTGTGCAAATGCAAAGCATTTTCTGCAAACATAGATCTAGCCAAACGTTGCTGACCATGCATTAGTGCTACTGGGTTAAGACAAATTTTAGTGTGAGAAAAGCAACCAGTAATGCCGTTAATAAATGCAGTAAGATTTTGATCTGTCAGCTGCAACATTGTCGTAAGATTGGTCCAACGAACTTTTTGCTCTGATTTCGAAAGCAGACTAGGTCACCGGTGCGTGCACTGCTTAGACCAGCGCCATCACTAGCGTTCATTCAGAGGAGCGAAAATTGCAGCCTCGTGTAGACAAATGCAACAAAGTGGCCTAAGGAAAAAACGAAAATCGCAGTCCCTTGCATAACAAAACAACGAAATTGCCCACAGAAGGAACGAAAATCGCAGTCTCGTGTAGACGGGCACTACAAAATTGACTACAGGAGGAGGAAAAACCGCAGTCTCATGTGGACGAATGCAACAAAATTGCCCACAGAAGGAACAAAAATTGCAGTTGCGTGTGGACAAATGCAAAATAGCCCGCCGTCACGGATAATGCTGCAGGAACGTCTAGAATCAATTTACTGGCAAACACCTCACATGATTAATTATCCGTCATTACATCTGGCTTCAAGATGCACTGAGTGGATCGCTGGATTGAACGAATTCAAGAGTTAGAGAGCATCCGTATTTACTCTCTGTCGATTCATAATGTGGTGGAAGTTGAATTTAGGAAATCGTGCTTGAGAACACCGCATCCATGTCAAATTCGGCATGATCACATATACAGGTGTCAGACAAACCCTAATGTCAGCAGGAAACCTTGTGTCGTATTATGCTGGGTTCAGCGTTTGGTTCGAGTCTAAAGATAGGGTTGAGTTTCCATTGTTTCACCTCGGCGCTGATGCTTTGAAAAAAATATATGAATATGTTCTTGAGAGGGCTAATTAAAGGTAAGAATTGGAAATAAACTACTTCTTCACAGCCAGCACCAACGTTCAGATTGGTGTAAATCATTGCTACTAGTGACTTCGGATATCTCTGTAGTAATGCCAGTAGGTTTGCCCACAGCCTTGATAGGTGTGAGCAGACTCCAAACGCGTTGGTAAGTTTGCATAAAAGGCCTACCAGAGTGCACTCTCTAATTTAACAGAAAATACCTTCGACATGTCTGATGCAAAGTGACCGCCTCATTTCCTTTACTTCTCCCATAAGATTTGTCAACTAAGTGCGTGCATTAAAGCGCAGCACCAGCGTGGCAATCAGCTACCTATTACTAGGTGTACAAATTTCGTGGGACCTTGTATACTAGCTACAGTAAAAAAGAAGGGAGGTGAGAGAGCATGTGATTAGTAAGGAAAGTTGCGAGTTGAATGGTAAATAACAAGAAATTTTAATGGTCCATCAAGATTATGCTACACCGGTCTAGGTTAGTGCGCAAGTACGTCCAGAAGGCTTAGGATCGCTGAAATACTTAGTTACATTTCGACCATCCGCACTTCATCTCAATCCTTTTTGTAGCTCTTTCTGCTTCTATACTTCTCCACAAAGTTGCGCCACTTCGTACAGTTGATTCCAACCTCATCACCTCCATTTCCTCGCAATGCATTTGATGCAGATTACTGTACGCACATATTACTATAATGAACGAGACAATGCTAACACTATCATGCACACGCAGACAAAGCGTGCATGCCAGTTCCAGTCTCAAAGCATTCAGCGAAGGCACGCATCTGTCATTGGTCTGCTACTATAGCTGACTGGAAGTATCCTGCATGGTGATGCGGAGCGACTGTTGCATAAACGCGCACGAGTTGGGTACATCCATTTCCCAACGCCTACTGCCGTGCAATTTTAAACGTGTGTGTATGCCATTTAGGAAGCTGCACGAGAAATCGACCAGTTCAAATGAGGTTGCATAAGTTTGTTATACTGTTACCTCGTCTTTTGTGTCATCGCATGCGCATGAATGACAAGGACTTGATTCCTAATATTCACGTTTCTCCCTCAGTAATTACATCTACTTGACGAGCTGTTGAGCAGCTTTAATTACATGTGACACAAAAGCGTGCTTTAGTTATGCTTTTTAACATAGATATGCCTAAGAAATAACTAGTAGACTTTGTTGGGCAATTGTACAACTACCAAGGTGCAAAATATTCTAGCATCAACTGCCTTTGATGGGAAACCCATAATAAACGAATTCGGAGAACCTCTCTCTTTCCACACACTCAAGACTTTCCAGCTCTGCCTTTTGCTTTACTCGTGTGACTCTTGACGGCTTGTTCGTCGATCTCAATGGCTCAGTTTCTCCCTAGCAATCTACGTCCTGTCTTTACGATTCCTTCCTTTTCGTACTATTTGGTAGATTTGTAAATTTATTAATTTGCTGAAATTGATTCTGACCTAACTTTCTTTTTAGTTAGTCGAACCGATGCGTAAGAAACGCTAGCAGCCCAACGCTAGCGAGCAGATTGTTCTATGTATGGCTTCAACTGGTTTGTCCCTGGTGTACAGTGGAGCTGTTTTCGGAATAACTTTGGTTACATATCCACTTCAACTGAGCAGATTGTGCAACACATAAAAAGTAGACTGAAGTCAAATCACACTTCCAATTTTTTTTAACAAACTGCAAGTAATATTTGCACTATAGGGCGATTTGGATTTTTGAATTTAATGAGTCTTCACACACTCACTCTGGAGACGGTCAACAAATTGTGGCAGGACATAGACTCGTAATTTTTAACCCATTTTAGCCTTACTGTCTACCGGAAGCAAAAGATGGAAATGAGGAAGGATAATGTTCTTGCTGTAAGGATGAAAGTAATGCCTCAATAAACAGGGCCAAAAGGATCCTTCCATATAATGGTAAGATACCCCTCGCTTTACAGCAAAGCGAACTACATTTGAACTGCCCTCTACACGCTGACCGCTCACCGCCTCAGTATTCAAAAACACTGATTGACCCTAGGCTGCAACCACAATATGAAATCTGATGGCTCATCTGGACGAACTCCTACCCCCTCCTCCCCAGTGACCATCAAATGGCCTGGAGGGTATGAATCTGTATAACCATCACATGGGCGATAAGTCACCGCCTAGTGGTCGAGGCACGATCGCAGCTACTCAGGTCATGCGTTAACGCATGCTGCACTCACAATAGCAGATGTGACCCTCTACAGCAAGCGCACAGACGTCTGTGGACAGCTGTGGTGTGCATAGAAGGGGTTCGAATCAGCAGCCGTTCAATAAGCCAAAGAGGGCTTCATCGTGTCTATAATTACTCTATGCATCAGTCCAGTGGGTATGCAAGGGTAGTTGTATCTCACCTAATCCATCTTTAAGTGAAATTTACAAACCGTGTTTTTTCGCACACTTTCTGTCAAATAAGCAATTCATTTGGAATGAGCTGGGTCCAAGCGAAGGAAATTGGCGTTGCAAGGTAGAATTGTCAATTAAATTGACAATAGGATTTAGCATGGGAATTCTGTCATATCGTGTTTGACTGCGGTGATGCGAGTCTCACCTTGCCGTTATCGCATAACGACACTTCTAAAGCATAACACCCATTCGTAGCCAAAAATAAAAGTTGTACTAATTTAAAACCGCCTTCTTCTTTTGTTATATTGCAAACGGCATTTCGCTCAGTAGGGAAGAGTTCGGAGTAGTAGTTGCCTCATTACAACTCTTTCTTTTAGTTTTGTCAGTTCTACTTACTCCTTTATTTTAGATCCCATTGGCGACATGAATCTCTAAGTCGTGGCAGTAGACCCTTCTCCGCAGCTGCTCTGCATTTCGGCCATGCACCCCTTGTCCTTCTTCTTGGGAAAGTCTTCAGGTGTTACACTTACACCTCAACACTTTCCTGAAGCACAAGCAGGTTTGGCTTCAAGTTATTTGTCATCGCGAGAAAGTCACTTTAAGCCAGACAGTCAAATGTGGACCAGGCCTTACACTTGAAACTTTTGATATCATGTAACAGCTTTATCATCACGGAACTCAAAAAAAATTTCGTATTCTCTGTATTCAAATAGCCGTGTTCAAACAATCAACGACGCAGCATATCTATGCAGTTGTTTGCATAAGCACAAGTTTTCTGGACTCTGATAGCACTGATATAGTGGTTGCCACTCCATTATTGCATCTATTCGACTCCAACGACCCTCACTAAAAAGATGTGAATCAGAAGAGTCAAACCATCGAACCTTCCATCGCTGGATACATCTTGATCAGATCAGGTTAATAGATCGCACAGCAAGTCGACGCGAATCTGTCCATGCTAACAAAGTCAAAGATGTGTTTTCACAAAGCAAAAGGGGTAATAAAAGTTCAGTATATTAAATGGATGCTCTTAAGGAGGCGTGAGCTAAAAAGTTGCACTTTTGGTGGCCAATTTACGTCTGGATGATGCGATCTCTCGCGATAATACGACATGCCTCCGGATTTTTGTCTAGCCGTGCTTATTATCAAAAAAGAGCCCTCTACTGAACACCTTCGAAATGTTGCAAAGTATCTGTCGCGCAATCGAATACCCTCAAAGAAATAGTGTAATTATTTTGCTTTAACACTGGTTAGTGCACTTGATGACTGTAAGCTAACGGCATTTCTCATGGGATGATGAACATCCGAGCTAGAGGTACGAGTAAAATCACTGATAAGGGGCTCAAATGCAAAGATGAAATGCGGTGCAATCCGATACGGCATTAAGCATATGGAATGTATGGAGTCATGAAACGTCGAAGAAAAGAGAGTAGGTGAATTAAAAGGTGCAAATAACCAAAATGTGAGAGTTAGAACCCTCAATCGTGATTAGGTTCAATTGACCACATCTTACAGAAGACAATGATACACGAATGCAGACAAACTTCCTGACGCAGGCGCATTCGCACGCGTCACTGATGCAGTGAATATAGCACTTGCGGTAGACCTGTCAGCACAAGTCGTGTGGATGATTTATCTCCTTCCTTCTTGCGTGAGCACAAAATCTTCCGTTTGGTGTACTTCGTTGGGCCAATATGACCACCCGAATCGTAGTGCCCAGTAAAATACAAAATCCTGTCAGCGACTCAAGCAGTGTGAACATCTCAAGATGTACATTTGCAGTTGTGCAGACGAATTGTGCTTGCTGCAACACTTTAACGAGCACTGTAGGAGCTGATGCTATTAGTGATTTGGTGGGGGAGCGGCTGGGATGGTATGACAGAAAACAGAAGCAATAGACTATGTGTGTGGTAATTAGAGCTGAGAGTCAAGTAGTAAGTTGCATGGAAAAACGGACGCCAGCGACAGTAGTGCGTAGATGCTCGTGGGTTTAGGCACCCCATTGGGGTTATTCTACATTGGTCTGGGTTGGTACACACGTCGGTGGCAGAAGTGGAAAGCCCGGGGTTGCTAACACACTTTGTTGCACTTCACCCATCTCTACCTTGCTCTTGTCATCTCTGCAACTCTTTATTCTTCTACACTCCCCTCTACATATTTGCGCTATTTCGGGTAGTCGGTTTTTATGCCACCACATCACACCCCTTTGCACAGCACTTGGTTGCACATTATTTCACGCATGCATTACTATATTGAATAAGGTGGTAGGAGGCAAAGAGGCAGTGAAGTTTCTTGCGAAAGTCAAGGTGTATTCATGATGCTGCCGACGGTGTTATCAATAATCTAAGCATAGCTCATCTCAAATGCGTAAATTTACATGTTTCTGGTAACGTGTTTAAAGTAACCACATTCTAGTTGTTTCTTGAAAAAGAAGAAAATATCTAAGGTCACACCAATTTTGCTGTAAGCATAGGGTGACAAAGTGAAGACAGTTAAGTGAAGAGTGACTCAGTGACCCCCATCTTCGTGTTGCTGAAGGCAGATAAACTCCAAATGCATATCTTATGGTCCCTATGCACACATTGGACGTCTTCGTAAGGCTAAAGGACTCACCAGCAGGAACGGAAAAAGAATCAACTATATAGCAGAAAACTAAGGAGCTGAGAAAGAGAGAATTTCACGTGAGTTGAAGGTTGAGTTTGGACTCGTGAGAACAAATCCCTTCTTTGTTATGCCAGGCTGCCATGGCAGCATTACTGGTTATATACTTGTCAGTGAGTTGCATGTAGAACAGGGGCAAAACGAAGGAAAAGATTGTGGAATTAGTCGCACTGAACACGACTTTTCGATCGAATGGCAGATTCTCCAGTACATCGCCTTCAACCCCACTCTGTTGACGGACTACTTCATCCACGTAGTGCAAGCGGCTGTGCTCCGCAGCCACTGCATTGGTCACGCTGACGAGGACTATTGGCTGTGGGTGGGCAATAAACCCTCCAATGCCCCTCAAGTCACGCCGAACATTGTCCCAGTTCCGGCAGTGAAATACGTACAATGTGACGTCGGTCAACTTAATCCAGTCTGGCAGAAAACCGTCGATACGTTTTCGGTGGTGGTCAATAGCACTTTCAACAAAGAAACTGCAGCGATTGCCCATCAAGTGGTTTTTCTTGAAGAACTCACTAAAGTGTTTTATGCAGTCGTAGTCGGGAATCGAGAAGATGGGCTCATGCCTATTGATGCTCTCGAGACAGCATTCATTGTACAGACAAGCCATCGACTCTGTATTGAGCATGATAACTTTGAAAAAAACCCTCTCTGCTGTACAAAATCCCCCTGATATCATTTTGCGGAGAGTATTGGCAAAGAATTTCGTGACATTCCAACGGCGAATCAGGGACTTTCGTCTGTCATGAGGAGTAGTTATAGGGTTCTTGTGCAGTAGTAGCAGTTTGCACATGTGCTTATCCAGCCAATTCCAATGACAGATCTGCTGTTGAACTATCGTCTGACAGGCCAATACCCACTGCCACTTGGGAACGACAGAACAAAGATTGCAAAGATGCCTCAATGGGAAATATTAACAGATGCCGAGAGCGATCGCTTCAGAGCAACTCAGCAATTTGTCGATAGTCACGAGTGAGGAATACGTATGCACTGCGGTGGGAGCTGGCTTAGATATTGTTGAATTGTGAAACCTTTGCCTAACCCCGTAAGCCACCTTAACCACCCCTCACAAACATTTACTGAATCGTCCAATCAAACCGTGAGGTCATTGCATCATAGCTGTCACGGGGACGCGATCTCAATCCAACGCCTGATCAAGCACGACATCTGTCTGCTGGCAGTTGACGTTCACTCCACGTGGTAGCAAAAACAAAACTTGTGGCTCATGTGCTTCCTAAATGGAGTATTTTGTCCGCTGCGTAAATAAAATGAAACACAATCATGTCGCCTTTGTTTGCCAGTCCTCGCTTCCTATTCTTTCTTCTGTTTTACTAGGCCTATTTTTACTTGTTTTCCAACTTTTCTCTTTCCTTGCCATAACACGACAGTTCTGCTGCTGGTGTTTACGGCAACCAGTGACAAGTCGGAGGCGGTGCAGTAGCCGCAATTGTTAGAAATTATTTCAGATGAAGTAACCCACCATGACGATGTTGATGAAGACACAGTCCTCCTCACGTGTTCAGACAATCGATCCAAGTATTTGAAAGCAGATCAGTGACGGCTGATAGTAAAAGTTTGTTGGATGAGTTCCCTTTGCTATGAAATAGTCTCTCAGTATAGCTTTTCTAGGCTGCCCACCATGGGCAAGACTTCAAAATTTACACTCGTATGGATTCTATCGCATATTCTGAACATCTGAACCGATCGCAGACAATAATACTATTTAAGAGTCGCCTTAATGCTTTGATGTCAGGAAAGCTGACAGCAGCACACACCCCGCCATTGTTTGAGAATATCGTATTTTTTAAAAGGTAGTTGCAATATGCTAATACTTCATTTCACCGCGCCAGGAGTCAATTCATTGCATGGGTGCATAAGACCGCTTTCTAAATTACAAACCTGGTTTGCTGCTGAAACGTGTTAATGCATGACACAGAGCACAAAAATTCGCCACTAACGTTGAAGTTATTTGCATTCAAAATGAATTGGAAGTTTAGAGCGACCATTCACATTGATGCTTGCTAGTCGGTTTAGGTGATATTTGTTTAACTTTATCTGTCTGTTCTTAGCAATAATGCATGGTTCAATTGGCACTGCAGTAGGTACACGCTCCTTCAAAAAAGCTAGCATTCTTTTCCTAAGTGTTGCATTATAATTAGTGTGCGGTAGTTCTGGTTGAGCTGTGAAGGCAATGCTTTGAAGAAAAGACGTCGACAATGAGAATTGATTCCAAAATAAAACGCTTTTAGTCCATGCAAGCTAATGTTGCAGCATAATAAATTTTCGCTTGTTACAAGTAGAACGATGAGACACATGCGAACATTATTACTGTAATTTCGGCTTTTATTCCAAATTCGTTCACAATTTGACGTTTTATTGGTTAGGAATTTTCTGATTGGTTCTCAAAGCAAAAGGAAGTGTGTCATAATCTGTGGTCAGAAACAGAAAGTCGACACCAAAATAGAGCAGCTGTTACCAAGAGTTGCCGCTAAAACTGGAATGGAATTAATGGATGGATTAGCAGTTAGCATAATATGCATTGATAAGACGTGTAGGTCTGTTAAATGGGCTGATGTGCAGATAAGCACATTGGCACGCAGTGCATAGGGGGAGAGAAATAAAAAAGCTTTCGTTAGCAACACGACAAATAGTAGGCAAATGTGAGTCAAATGCTTTCTTTTAAACGCACCAACAGCAACAATTAGAACCATCTATTTGAACAATGAATAGAAGGGATCACTCTTTATCTACTACTGAAAACACCACACACAACCGCCTCCTCACCGACTACATAGGACAACAACAATGAAGCAAGCAGTGAGTAAACGTTGGTCAGCCACTACCTTCCCAATGACAAAAATATACAAATAGCAATGGTACAGTCTGTTTCGAGAATAGTTAGACTGCTTTAACCGTTGGCATTAGCAGCAGATGAAGGCACCCACTTACCATCCTATTAACCCAAACATCATCCTGACATTGGCTTTGCCATCTCCTAAGATGCTTTCCAATTGTCTGGGTTGTAAGGGAACCGGTAATCCTCCCCAGTGTCACCTTGAGCACTCTCCATTGACTGCTTGATGCAATTTTGCGCAAAAGTGCGATTTAAGCGAGGGTGGTAACAGTGTTCCTGCCATGGCATGTTTCTACCAAGCATGCGTGCAGCTGCTTAAAATCTCCTCAGCGTTTGATATTAACGCAAATTAACACACATCCACATTATCTGCATCGAGTTGTTTTATTTAAAAGAGATTTTTGCTAATTAGGATCGAATCGGGCTAGTAACAGCAAGGTACGTTAATGTTAACCTATTTTCTAAAGCTAAGCAAGAGCACATACTTTGCAATTTGTATTGGTTATAGCCAAAATCTTAAATGTTTGTATATATACATGTCCACGTCACGTCACTTCACAGGACACTTTAACATTTTCGTGCATTATACCCCAAAAACCACATTCTGAAATCTGACAGGTTTTCCATTAGTGATGAATAGGTCAGCATAATATCACTATGAATTACAAGATTGTGCAGCCAGGACTTGCACACATCCTTCCAAGCAGACCTGAGTAGCACCTGAGAATCGTAGTTCGTCGTTGTGCTTTGCTGATTGGCTGGATTGAAAAAGTGATTAGAACTAAATGATGGTCACTTGCCTCATAAAAGCAGCTGCATTTGAAGAGACCTTATCAGATTTTGCGTGGTAATGTCTCAGGTCGGTTTGATTAACTCTGCGTTCATTAAATGACTTTATTAAATCCCTTATGCATTCCTTTTTATTCATTTTCCATTAAAATTTCCGTTTAGGAGGAGCCAACAGAGGAGCGATCCAATCAAGGCCTTCCGATTGAAGCTCTTAGTGTCCACCACAGTGTAAAGGACATAAAATGGCTGGATGTTCACCTCTGCAGGATGCTATTCTTGGCAAACGTGGAGAAATGCACTTATTATTTTGATTGTGCAAGACAGTATTACAATAACGAAGAGGATTACTTTCGTGGCCTCGTGTCCAGAGTGTTTCCTGCTGATGCACAGGCTCCGATCAACTGTTTGATCACCACACCATGTCGTTGCACAAGACTGTCGCCCTGTCGGATGAGACGCTACAGATACGACTTGCCAGTGCTGCATTCTGCTTCCTTCACTTGTCTCTTCTTGGATGTGTCGACGGACGTCCCCAAGTTTTCAAACCAGTGGGATCCATTCTTGATGGCAGCAGGTGGCATCGTACTGGACATGCGTGAATGGTCTGACGAAGTCGGAGAAGGAAGAGAAAGGATGCAGCTGAGCGACTACGACTGTGTCATTTTATGTCTTGATTTTTTGGATTATGAACATCGAGATTGTGGACACCTGAATGCCGTTGCCGATGTTCTCACGTCAAAGCAAACACTAGTTGTGACAGGCTCGATGTGGCAAACCTCAGATCTCCATCCAAACTTGGACTGCATGCAGAAGACATTCGAGGCCTTAGGTGGTTTTCACTTTCTCCCTTTTTCCAACTTACCTGATAGCTGTCGCATTTGGTGCAACAGGTCGCAAAATGATTGGACGATCAATTTGGTGGAGATGGTACAGTGGGCCTGTCTCCATGTCACATGGAGGAGGAGTAGAGCTTTACACGCTTTAGCAGGTTTGTGATTAGCCAGTCCATGACGGCATTCGATGAAGTGCTTACAAGCTTTCAAAATAATTGTTATACAATGATGCTTGAAAAGACCTGCAGTTTTTATGAATGCGGTGGTTGGATTCGGAACAAAATAAAAGTGATTTGGAACTGTGAAGCCGTAGGTAATTTTTTAGCTTAGTGCTATTATCTTCGTGAAGGCGCCTTTGTAGGCTATAATGGTAGCTTCATCTCTTAACACTTGACCATTGCGTGTGAGAATAGGAATTTTCTAAATACTAAATATTTTGAAATACAAATTTGATACAGCAAAGGCTGTTTGCTTACACCATGCGACTTAACTAGTCGGCCAGAAAGAATGCTTGTTTGTGCGACTAGATATTTCTGGCTTCCACTGCCTTTCTAAGGGGCCGCATAATGACACGCATTGCACCTGGTGGCGTGTACTCGCAGACACCGAGAAGCATTTTCCTGCTTCAAGCTTTGCTGCTAACCTCCAAGCACCGGTTTTGAATTGTGAATTCACTCACTGCTTTACAATGGTCGACATACACGCTGAGTTCGCGTTAAAGACTAGGAAAATGTGGGTTTTCATGTTAGACAGCGTTGAATTTGCTTCCTAATGACCAACTTTACGCTCCCTAAACGCTGTTCAAATGAGTGGACATTAACTTGAGATCGGCGAGCGTTACGAGTTATGAACCGCGGTCGTAGTCATAATCAGATACCAACCCTGGACCAAAGCTAAACTCAAGTCGTGTAAGTGACGTTTGGATTCGAGACGCAGCGCATGTAACGATGAGCCTTTGATTTAGCATCACTAATTTTTGTACCCTTTTGGGTACTTTGTATCAAAAATCGACCAATTGGCGAAATATGGTCAAATCGTGTCAGCCGCTTGTGCTTTGCACTTTCCTCTGGATCACTGAGGACATGGGTGAGGCAGGTTTAATTACCACGAGATTAACTCTTCAAATACTGAACAGAGCATTGCATTTTAGCATGAATTTGATAAGCCTGTAAAAGTGGGTTCGCCCGTTTTTCTTTCGCTTGGAACGTCCAATATATTACATACACGTGGCTCAACTGCCCATGCAAGTGTTGTATGTTCAAATCACTTTTCTAGGCCTTTGAGGTCACATGTACAACACCAACAACACCAAGAATTAAGACTGCGTAACACAATCGTTCGGTTGAACCGAACCATGGTCAAGTTTGGAAACTAGACAAGCATTGTCAGCCTCTCAGACAGTGGCGGTGTGCGTTCGTTTTTCCACAAGAACGGCGAGTTGAAACACTGAGCAATATTGATGTAAGACACAATTTTGGTGAAACGGGTGACACCTTTTGGGTTTGACATATCGATAACCACAGAATTATTTAGAGGAAAGGGAATATCTTTTAGCTGAGCGATTGTATAGCGATCGTAATATGAGCGCACTTATCAATGTAATGTGGCTGTTAGCGGCGATAGTGTGCATGAAGACGATGAAGCCTACGCATGTTTGTGTGGCTGTACAACCCTTTTACAACTATTACCTTTTAATACCAGTACCACAGCACCAGGTTACGGGATCAGATCTGCTTTTTTTACGGACTTTAAGTGCACAACGTAGTTCTTCGATTCCAGTCGAAGAAACAGCAGCTCTCGCCTAATTTTTGTGTGCCGTTCCTAACATCGATGAGATGAGAAACTGACCCACAGCATTAGTAATTGCGTAAGAGACTGGAGAGAGTCAACAGACTTTCTATCGTGCGAATTCAGTTGTTAGGATTGGGCTAGTGTTTGAGTGGCTTAAAGGGTACTAAAAAGATTTTTGCCCTTGCATCGTGCAACATTCAGTTAAGCACTACTGCTATAAAGTGGATACATTTTGGCATGCACTCCTCATATTTAGTGCTTTTGAAGGCGCCGTGTGCTATTGCTATTGACAATTCTCTGCTCCTTTAGTGCGTTGACCATGCAAATGAAAGACGGAGAATGGAGGTGGAGATGGGTTGAAGCAAAGCGGCAAGGCGAGTAGATATGATTTGATGCTGCATGGACATGGGCTATGAATTGAAGTATGGCAAGATGACGAAGTCGAACGACGTGGTTCATATAGTGAACAATCATTGCGTTGTATGAAATCGAGTCCGCTCTTGCATATGCTCTACTACATCCGATTCGCCTTCTTTTGTCGTTTATGACCGATGGCCATTAATCACCACATCTGTTGCGTCTTGACCAAAGACGGCCTCAGTCTGTGGATGCTCGACCTGTTGTGTGAAACTAATCGCGTGCTTCACGGTCATTGCTAGTATGTTCAGACATGACCTTACCAGGCCTTCTTCATCCTATCTAATGCGGCTTTTAAATCGGAGTGCGAGCTAGTAAATGGAAGGATACGTGAGTACCTCAATTTTGTGTGAGTAGAATAGGTTGACCTTGTGGGTGAGGTTTGGGGTTACGAGTGAGTGCTAAACACCAAGTGAATTAACGCTAGCTAAAAGGTGAAATGCAGCGTTAGAATGGAATATGACAATGACGAAGAGGACGGTAGCAGTGACAATGAAGCCATTACTCACTCCAACATTAGTGGGCGGTAAATAAAAGTGTAGGGATCTTTAGTATCACTGCCATCATGCTGACTAAATAAAGCAAGTGGATAGTACCATTCATCACAGCCGTCCAATTTATTTAACTATTGATGTCTTGCGATTTGGCTGCCTTAAGCATGCGTTTGGCATAACAAAGTGCAGTCTTTAGACCTTCCCAATGGTCGCTGCTATTGTCTTCTTTCAAAGCATAAAGTGCTTGGCATGCTGAGGCAGTCAATAAATGTAACGGCAAATGTATTTGCCACCCCATTAAATGCACCGAATTCACGTCACTTTATGGTTATTAATCTTAACGAAACTTGCTGGTGGCACTAGCTACAACCAAACTTTGCACTGTTGTTCACCTACAATGCACCTTTGCAGTTAAGAGGGATTCTCAATCTAATGACTTCACTTCTTAAGGGGTAAATTTTGTAGCGTATTTAGTAAAGCGACCGCAACACACCTTTGTTCAAAAGAATAATCTTAAATGACCAAACTCCTTTCAACTTGAAGTAAAATCCCAGACACGATTCTACTATTCATGTGCTCACTTTCAGAAATTTCCCACTTCACTCATCGAGTCAGACTGACTTATCAACACACCTTCACCACGGCAAACATTGGAGTCGCATGTAATCAGCGATCCTTATCAGCCCATATTCTGGTGTCGGCCCATAAAACATCCATTAATTTAATATGTCACCTCTTGCTACTCGTCTTTTTGTCAATAGCAAGCACTATGAGCCTTGGAGGTTCGTGAGTGGGGATGGTATGCGATGGGATAAAAAATGCAACTGCAAGTGCAGATGCAATTCCGCTCACGGTTTACGCAGCTTACCGCACCAAAGTGCAGGGTGGTACGTGGCAGGTGTGTGGTGCATCACCATCGAGGTTTCCAGAGTGCAGCGATTTTTAGTCAGAAATTGGAACGTTCTCAAGCATAAATAGCGTAAACAGATGATGCGAATGAAAGGCGCGTGCACCAGCCATGGGTTCTAGGGCCCACTGCTGGAGTGGCATTGATGCTGTACACTAAGACACACCAATACCAACGTCTGATGGTTAAGATGTTGCCGATGCTTCAGCATTGATATAGAGCAGGCTTGTGATTCACCTGTAAGGTATAGGAATAGCGCGTAGCGATTTTCGAGCAGTTAGGGCGACGCAACGCAAGGCAACTAGGAGTCTAGATAGTAGGTTTGAGGTCCAATTCTGACATCTCTTAGTGCGATGGCGCGCACTGGCCACCTGGACGCCTTTCACTTTAGGAACGTCAGGAGTAATCACACACGCAATCGTCGTGATTATGGTGATAAACGAATGTGTGCCACAGAGTGCGCAATGTCGAAAATGAAAAACAGAACACCGTCGAGAGTAGGATTTGAATCTGAGCAGGGAATCCCTAATGTATTATCCGCGACTAGACATACAGGCAGTGAGAGCCAAATTAACGATGTTACGTGAGCCTCAGCATGACGGAGGAGAAATGCGTCACTAAGGTATATCTAACATCAAGGCCGTATCCTTCAAGTTACTAATTACAAACCCCGTAAATATAGTCAATGGGTTTGCAGATACTATTTACAATGGTAATTTTACTCAGGAAAGATGCGATGAGGAATCACGTCTCCAATGCATCTCCAATACTAAGATTACTTATGCAAGGATTCGAGGAAAAAGGAAAATCATGTGGTTCACACCATTTAATGGGTTATATGGCATGTTTGATCAAGCACACTCCTCCGGGTTCACTGCCATGCTGTCAATGCTAAGTGGCATTGTTTTCCTTGGGACATGTTTGACTGATAGCCGAAGGCTGAAGATGGAATTTCAATGCACTGTATTAACGAAGCAAACACAGCTGGTCTCACGAGGCGGCAACGCGGTTCCTACTTGACTAGTACAGAAAGCGGTCACAAGTGATGATAGCCCAGTGGTTGATGATGGTGGCTACGCATTCGTTGCAGATTGACAAATAGTGAGGCCCTTTTGAATGTAAATACATGTGTTAGTAGAGCAAGCATGGCATGCTTATAAAGGCTTACATTACTCTGCTTTCTGCCATCCATACATTAGCTGAGGGAATGAAAGCAGAGAGGAAGAAGCAAACGCACAATCGTTTGAATGCATACAAGGGCCATGTGCATATGAAACCAGTGACAGGAGATATTCTGCTTGCGAACAAAATCGTTTGTAAGGTATCCGCAAAGTTGATGGTACCCAAACCGATTGTTCCTTGCATTTGTTGGCTGAGCCATATTAGATGGTAATCCGATTGTAGGACTAAATGAATAAACGTCGTTGGTACTTGGATCACATTAATTGCTAAAATGAATCGTCCTTTTTACGGCAAAATCAAAGCAGATAGCGAGTCCAAGTGGTGAAGCTCATTGATAAAGGCTATAGTAAATGGTCGGATTTGTGTAATGAGTGGGAATGATAAGGATTATTGCCATGTTAATGCCTCGAAGCAAACGTCGACTTTGGTGGTGCTCTGCAGTGAACTATTGACGTTGTAGATCCTCACAAATGTAAAGGCATATTCTAGAAGAATATTGAAAGTAGCAAGTTGACCATCGTTATTCTTAGTCCTTCTCACGTTTAATTACTTCTACCTATCTGAATTATATAGGAGACAGAGCAACGGTTTTGCGAATGAATGGGAAGGTGACGAGATGTGGGCCACAGTGGAGGCTCCGCGGTTGTACGTGGACTGCGCCGAGGAGCGTGTGCCCATTCGCTATGACATCAGCTCTGGTGATCTTAGTGCATTCCTCCTCTCTTTGTAAGACAATTGTCTCTCTTATTCTTCTTTATTACAGGGTCTGGAAAATTCCTAAGATAGCATTGTGCTTTTAAATGTAGAGGTAGCTTTACAGCACATTTTTCTCGCAACGTTGCCCCCCTTCAAGTATCAGTATTATATAAGTGACTGGTACTTTTTCATTGGACTTTGAATGTTTCTACTAATTTAGGCTTTACTGCCCCTTTGGCATTACTTTTGCGGCGCATTCAAACAGGCTTTAATGTTGCTACATCACCTGCCAAATAAGCTTTGGCTGCATCCAGTTGGACGTGCCCTTCTTTTGACTAAAGTACCACCATCAGGCCCAAGACGCTAAAGGGTTGGTATGACAAACGCTTTCTATGTCATCAGAAGTGGTCCATAGTTTCGCCATATTGCAAGTAAGTAGACGCACAAAATAGATGAGCCGACTGTCCTAACAACTTTGCCTTTTTGTTCCTTTTGGTGGCAGTATTTTTGAACCAGATCATGCAGATAGGCACGGCTGCTCTCGACTCCTCAAATACGCAGTTTTGTGTATCAAATCCAGTTCTTCCTGTCAGGATAGCGGAAGGTAAGGGTTGATTCTTAGTTAACTCACCATCGCATGGACTTTGTTTGCTTTGAATATGATGCAATTACACAGCAACGACTCCATCGAGCAGGCTCACGAACTGTTTCTTTTTCCGATCTAAGTACATCAAACTATTCTTGCAAGAATCAATTCTCTGAGCTAAATGTTTAGCACATTTGCATCCCCCAGGAGCCTCGGCGCCCATGGTAACACATCTTTATGTCGATGAATTGGCTTTATATTTGTTTTCTCCACTAAATTCCAATCAGTTAGTCAGCGTTCTTTTCATGTTTTTTAAACTACCTTAAAGCAGTAAATTCCAAAAATTAGAAGCAGCTAAGTGTGCTTTTGCATATCCGATTCCAATTCAGTTTGCAATCGCAGTCACCGGGGGCCTTTTCCTCTTCAAGCCACACTTTTATCGTTGCTGGAGGACTGCAACTTCTTGTATGCGATTGTTTGCCTAAGGACTGCATAAAAAAGAATGTTACAACTTTTGCTGACAGCGAATAAATTGCTATTGTGATTGGGTTGAATTGGACTGGGCACGACAGCAACAACAAGGACAACAAAGCTATATATTTCGTAGAAAACTTAAGGCGCTTATGCAAGCACGGTTAGGTTCAGGTTCGACCCAATCTGCGAGTCACTTATAAGAGAATTGGGAGGTGAAATGATATTCAATGATTAGGAGTCTCAGTCCAACCGATTTTGCAAACAAATGACGCCGTTCGTGATGAGAAGGAGGAGGAAGAAGCAGACTCAGGCGTCAATTTCTCACACAACTTTAACTATTGGCAGTAGCCAAATGCTGTTGCAAGACAAATTGTTTTCCGCAAGGCCGCTAGTTTGTTTCTCTCAGCGCTTGGAAGTGGGAGGTAGAAGAAGACGACGACAAGACTGTTCTGCTGTAAAGTTCCGCTCATAAGTACCTCTACAGCTCTGACACTTACTCTCACCTATGTGAGCACATGTCTGATACTTCATAATTAGCAACTGCTATGGCATTAATGACAACAGATCAATGTAATCTCCCTCTGTGCAGTCTGACATATGAGGGCTCATTTCTTAAGTTAGCCATCTCTCATATATGATGCAAAACTGGAATCGAGAAAGATTGAGGGCCTCGTAATTTCATTTAACAGACGCGATCATGGCAACGAATGAAAGCCACGTCTCCAACCATCGGCGCTGCTCTATGTGCTGTATGAAAGCATGCAGCGATAATGCAGCCGCAAAAGGAAGGTACATGGCGAAAATGGAATTGCGAGAAAATAGAGAAATGGCAAACCTATCCTCACAAGCTAACGCTCTTGTGTCGAATCATTGCCATAGCGTACAGTGACGCATTCAACGAGCAGGAAGTTAAAACAGGGTTGAATGCGCACCCGTGCAACTAAGCGGTGACCCTCGACAGCACTTGTGTGCATTTAAATACTCTCCAATTTGGCCTCATTAAATCAGTTGGTCGATTGGGTGGAATTGGAGTCGCATAAGCGAATAAAAGACCTCCAATGGTAAGTCATATTGTTCATAATGTTTATGCCACAAACGCATGGTAGCAAGTGCTGTGCTTGCAGTAAGTCTTTTCGTGTTTTATACTTGTACTTCTTCAATGCAGTTTTTTAGAAACCTGCAACTGTTCGTCTTCGCTCTCTGGTCGGCACATTCGGCCCAGGTAATCTCAAGCGTTAACATGACTGCCGTTAAATATTGTGAGTTACTTACATGCAAAGCATTATTTGTAGGCATTTGACTTGCGTTTGGTGTTTTAAAAAGTAGAGCCATCAGAAACAAGTGAATTAAAATTATTGTTGAAATGACTGGCACAACACAAGGCCTGTGCATAGTACCTGCAAAGAGCTGAACAATCCAGCCATGCAAAGCACTTACATGCTGATCTGCATGCCTCTATGGTGATTCTAATCCACTCAAGCACACTCACGTGGGCAAAGACATTTGCACAGCAAGATGCCGCTTTCATCCAGCGCATGCCGAGGCAGCTAGAAGGGCAAATTATCTCTTTTCCTGCAGCATTAGGACGATTTCAAGCAGGGTGTGAGGAAAGCATAAGAAAAAGCGACCCTAACTGATACGAAAAAGTAGGGATATTACAAACGGAAACCAAGCTAAATTGTTGCACGGAATTTAGGCTCACGTATACGTGGGCATGAGTACTCAGAGCACTCGCTTTGAGTTTCAAATAATTAAACCATCGACTTCGGGTGTGATAAATGTTTCCTTATTCCGGACATCGTGTGCCATAGGATAACCGGGGTCTTCTTAAACGACAGTCGCTTTTGCAAATGCTAATGCTTTGACTTGTGTTTAGCATGACCAAGTTAAAGCATAGCGTTAACTTATTATAGTTTTGCAGTTGCCAGGAAAGAAGATTCGGGGTGTTTGGGGCCCAAAAATGCTTGTGCATGATTATCATGGCGTGCGTGCATGTGAGTATAGGAAGAAGAGAGTAGGAATGGAGGATTTGGTTAAATTAGACTATAAACAGCGTACTCCATCACCCCGTTGCACCACCTGCAGGATCGTCTGCACTGTTCAGTACCGGGAACTACGACGAATGGTTGGTCGTAGTCGTGAGACAAGTTACCGTCACTTGCATTGGGTACACATACTCGAATTGGTTATGGAGTTAAATATTTTAGTCCCACTTCATCGTCGTCACTATAACTCACTTGATACAGTCATTAGACAAATGGAGTAGATAGTCTTAGGATTGAGAACGCACCTCCCCCACTTTAATTGAGCCCATTACTGAACTTCGAATTAGGCCTGTGCTTCTGCGCGCAATGTTAAGCACAGACATGCGCACACCTTATGATTTCAACGTAATCGCGCAAGTTAACTTTATTGAGGGGCAAGAGTCATCAATTGCTACTAATTCGTGAGCACTCGTAGTTACCGTTGCCTTATTGCCCCTGGGATGTACTAACAGCTAATAGTGTGGTTGTCACCTGATTTCACTTACGCCGAAGCAGATGCTAAGGTGTAGCGCTCTAGACGTTCTCACAATACTTTGGTTGCTGCAGGAAAGATGTACCACCGAAATGCGCCGTGATGTAAGAGATTGGTATGCGGCAGTAAGACGAATGGTTTGAAACACCGCACTAGTATGCCATCGAGAATCCTATAGTCGAAAAGACAATGCAAGGTGATAATTTTCTCACGCCTAGTTCAATGCAAGCAAGCGTCTTTTAGATTAACCATTCTTCAAATTACTTTTCTCCGTGAGTTACTGCTTATAATAAATATATAGGTGCATTCAATATTACGAAAGGCCTCAGTATGAAGACTAGTGCACTTAGACGTCTGATTAAGTTCGCAGCCGTAGAGCCCCAGGAATGCCTCATGGTCCCGCGTTGCAAATGCTCCCTCATGTTGTGCCTGTTCGCATTATGCTCCAAGACCAAGTGGCCCTTCCTGTACTTGTCTTGTTTGCTCCTAAACACGTTTGGCAAGTCAAACTGACGTCTCATTCAGCCGTCATGTGCGATCCGACCTAACCTGACACGAAGACAAAACTACTCTCACCTAACCACACAATTTATCCACTGCCTTTGCACCATCCTGGACGAAGCATTCACACTGTGGGCAACTCATCAACCGCATCAGCTGTCTGAGGCTGGGTCCTTTTATAATTTACACCCCATTCTCTTTCCTCAACAACATCCAAAAGAAATTATTGGGATCTATGCAAAAACAGAAAGCAGTCGAGTCAAGAGAGGAGGTAGTTCTCTTAGCACTTGGTCAACAAATGCGTGATAAACCTTTGTACCATGCATATGAGTGCGTGAAACATGGAGGTGAGATGTCCCTTGACTATCTCTAACATTGGGATCGCTACCACATGTTCGGTTCTTTCCTATCACTAGCTGATACTTGACGACCAGCCATACTTCAATGGTCAGCAGGTCGGAGTGAATGATGATGGCAGTAGTCAGGCAAGTGCCGAATGGCGACAAATTGGAGGCGACACATATTCTAACTTTATTTTTTATCACCCTTATTGTGTAGTGACTAAGCTGGAGTCAGATAGTGCGCAATATGTCGGCACTTGCATTCACTTTGCCATCCCTTAAGATGCCTTTAGATTTTCCAGGCTGTTGAGGTACCATTAATCCTCCTAAGTGCCACCTTGAGCACTCTCCATTGACAGGTTGAAGCATTTTTGTGACGAAATGCGGTTTTACCGAGGGTAATGACAGCGTCTCTGTCATAGTGCGGTTCTATGAAGGACGCATGCAACTGTTTAAACGTCCACAGTATTGGATATGAATGCGAATTAACACGCATCTGCATTGCCTACATTGAAGTGTTTGATTTGAGAAAGAACGTTGCCAATTTGCATTAATTCGGGCTAGAAATATCAAGGTGCGTTAGTGTTCACCTATTTTCTAAAGCGATGCGAAAGCACACACTTTACAGTCTGTATTACTTCAGCCAACATCTTGAAGGTATATGTACATACCCGTCCATGATTATAGTCGCCGCGTCGCACGTTGTATCATTAACACCTTCCTCACATCGAATCACTTATGACGTCACAAAGCGCTTTAATATTGTAATGCATAATGCCCCGAAAACCACACTTTAAAATCTGACAGGTTTTCCATTGCCATAAATAACTCAAAATAATATCATTATAAACTACAAGAATGTGCTGCTTGAAGTTGTACGCATTCTTCCAAACAGATCCAAGTAGCACCAGAGAATCTTAGTTGGTCGTTGGGCCTTGCTGATTGGCTGGATAAGAGAAGTGGTTAGAACTGGATGTTGATTGCTTATCACATAAAAGAGGCTTCAGTCTGATAGATTACATCAGATTTTGCGCGGTAATGTCTCAGGTTGGTTTGATTAGCTCTGCGTCCGTTGCATGACTTTGCTAAATCCCATTTGCAAACATATTCTCCTCAAAAGCTGCTAAAATTCACCATTGAATATTCTGACTTAGGAAGAATCAACAGATTAGCGACTTGATCAAGTTTTTTCCCATTCAAGGGCTTAGCATCCACCACAGTGCAAAGGATATGAAATGGCTGAAGATGTGCCTTTGAATGATTTCTTTAGTAGCCTTGGGTATAAAGTGTTTCCTGCTGGTACACAAGCTCCGATTAGCTGTCTGGTCACCCCGCCACGTCGCTGCACAAGACTTTCGCCATACGAGATGAATTGTTACAAATGCGATTAGCCAATGCTGCATTCTGCTTCATCCACTCATCTCTACTTAAACGTGTCCACGGACGTTTCCGGCCTTTCAGACCAATAGAGTCCATTCTTGAGAACAGCAGGTGGCACCATACTGGGCATGTGTGAATGGTCTGAAGAAGGTTGAGAAGGAAGAGAGAGGATGCAGCTGAGCGACTACGACTGTGTCATTTTATGTTTTGATTATCCTGAATGCCGTAGCCGATGTCCTCACGTCAAAGCAAACGCTGGATGTGACAGGCTCGATGTGGCAAACCTCAGATCTCCATCCAAACTTGGACTGCATGCAGAAGATACTCGAGGCCTTAGATGGTTTTCGCTTCCTCCCTTTTTCGAATTTGCCTGATAGTTGTCGCATTTAGTGCAACAGGTGGCAAAACAATTCGACCATTAACTTTGTGGAGATGGTACAGTTGGCCTGTCTCCATACCATATAAAGAAGAAGGAGGGCTTTGCAAGCTCAAGCATGTTTATGATTAATTAGTCTTTGACACCAATTGTATAGGTACTTAAAAGATCCCAAAATAAATATTAAACAATAATACTTGTAAAAGCTTACACTATTTAGTAATGCGGTGGGTGGATTGGAAACAAAATGGAAGAGATTTAAAAATGTCGATTCGCAGGTAATGGATTAGTTTGGTGCTATTATCTTTGTGAAGGCTTTTTAGCTGAATATAATGCTTCTTTATCTCTTAGCATTTAATCGCGGCGCATGAGGATCGGAATTTTTAAGTGCTAATAATTTTGGAATGCAAACTTAATGCCAGTCGGTCAGAAGGGATGCTTGATTTTGCGACTGTGGACCGCAAATTCATACAAGTGGCATTTGGTTACATGTGCTCGCAGACACCGAGACGCATTTGTTCTGGCTCCACCTATGCTGCTAGCTTCCCAACATCGGTGACTGATCAAGCAGTCACAAGAGCGAGATGACACCTGGCTTCTCACTAACAGCGCAAAAATCGTCGGCGTTTGCTGTTCCTGCAATCAGTCCTTCATCCAGATAGTTTGATTTTTCTTGCGGATAAGATAGCATGCGTTTGGGTGGATGCCGAACGGGTAAATGTTGCATAACTGCTCTATGGAAGGAATCGGATTATTAACTTCAGTCTCAATATAGCACCAATAGCTAACATTGTAAATTGATCGATATCGGAACAGTAAGGAGTTAGAAACCGTGTAGTTAAGCAGGGTGGCTAGACTTAGACTCACATGTTCCACTTTTTGGTCAGGGATTGTGCGGGTGACTGATCAAGCAGTCACAAGAGCGAGATGACACCTGACTTCTTACTAAGATTTGTAGAAGCTCTTCCTTCCCTCCCTCTCTTTATCATTCCTCCTTTTTCGTCCCTATTCGCTGTGCCGCCTTCTTTCTCTCGTTTTGGGTTCCCTTCTCTTATTCTACGTCTTCTTTCCCTTACTTTCAACTACTTATAGCCTACTAGCAGATGCCTGTCTTAATGGCAATTTGCATGCAATCTGAGTGTATCAAAGCAGAGGCCAAAAGAAGCATGCAATAAGTTAGTGCAAGCGTCTTTTATAATCATTTTTTCCTCAAAAATGGCTTTAACATTTGAGCTGTTAAAAATCATCTTCACTGCTACCCTCAACCTGCGTATGAGACCCGCACAGAATATACCAGAATAAAATACGCTAAAGGTGCCTCTTTCTACTTCCATCTGTGAACGTGCCCTAACCGGACTCACCTCATTGTTGATGGATCTTGATAGGAAAGGGAAATGGGATCAAAAACAAAAAGAATGTAAAGAAGTCTGGTTTGATCTACTGTCAACGTGAGGCGGAATCCAGGCTACTGAGTGGTGGGTTTAGCAAGTTACCGCGGTAAGATGCCATATTCTTGCCAAACTTTATAAGTTTAGCTGCAAACAATTCCAGCAATCCCGTTCTGGTTATGGCATAGACAAACATTCACCCTGCGCTAATCATTCGAATGGGGATTGAATTGAACTCCTCTGCCATCTTCATCACCTCCCAGGTGCTCCTTCTTTCGTTATTCGGCATCAGAGACAAGGACGGACGGCTACCAGCTGAATGCTAAAGTGGATATACTGTCTTTTGGGTCCTCATATTTGAGCTTCTAGCATATGGAGACACGTCGTACAGGAGTTGGTTCATTTGGCAAATTTTGGGATGTTTGGAAATGACAGAAATTTTGACTTGCGTTTACTTATTAAATCCATTTTCTTGTTGTATTCATTCGAAGTTGTCGAACCCAAATCGCTTTAAATCGTAGACTTAACGAAGTGGATAAATGCCTTTACGAGGATGGATGCCTTCCCTCGGCGCACAACCACGGCTACGCCTGTGAGGCGGAAGTTTACTTTACTATTAAATCGTGCTGGGCAGCACAACTGGAACGTTGACCATACTTGGAGGAACTCTGGCAAGAAATTAAACAGGCCATTTTTGACACAATAGTTCCACACTAAGTTAAAATGGAATAACTTACTGGCACCCGATCCGCCTTGTTTGCGTTCAAAACAAAACGATGTATATCGTAAAATGACAAACGCACGCAATGGTGCACCGCCTTTAAAATCTGTTTTGCAGTCAAATCAATTTTGCGGTTTCCGACTCCTCATCGACCTCTTTTACTTATTTCTTTCCAGTTGGACCACGAAACCAAAATGTCTGGGTGGACAAGCTGATGCAGCTGAAGTGTGTCTGGCTGTAAAATGCAAATGTAAATGTATAACGTTTAGCTTGAAAGCTTTTAAACACTCAATCAAATGCCGCCGTAGATTGGGTAATCATAAACACAATAAAGCGCGTAAAGGTCTACTCCACTAAATTGATGGCCGAATTGTTTTGCCACCAGTTGCACCAAATGCGACAACTATCAGGTAAATTCGAAAAAGGGAGGAAGCGAAAACTATCTAAGGCCTCGAATATCTTTTGCATGCAGTCCAAGTTTGGATGGAGATCTGAGGTTTGCCACATCGAGCCTGTCACAACTAGCGTTTGCTTTGACGTGAGGACATCGGCTACGGCACTCAGGTGTCCACAGTTCCGATGTTCATAATCCGGAAAATCAAGACATAAAATGACACAGTCGTAGTCGCTCAGCTGCATCCTTTCTCTTCCTTCTCCACCTTCGTCAGACCATTCACGCATGTCCAGTACGATGCCACCTGCTGTTCTCAGGGGTGGACTCTATTGGTCTGAAAGGTCGGAAACGTCCGTAGACACGTCCAAGTAGAGATGAGTGGATAAAGCAGAATGCAGCATTGGCAAATCGCATTTGTAACATTTCATCTCGTATGGCAAAAGTCTTGTGCAGCGACGTGGTGTGGTGATCTGTCAGCTAATCGGAGCTTGAGCACCAGCAGGAAACACTTTTAATCCAAGGCCACTAAAGAAACCCTTCACTTTATTGTAATACTGTCTTGAACGACCATAGTAATGGGGGCGTCCTTCCACTCTTGTAGAGAATAGCATCCTGCAAAGACATATGTTTAGCCATTTCATACCTTTGCACTGTGGTGGATACTAAGCCCTTGAGTGAGAATCACTTGATCTAGTCGCTTATCTGTTGGTTCTCCGTAAGGCAGAACATTCAGTGGTTAATTTCAGCAACTTTTGAGGAGAATATGGTTGCAAATGGGATTTAGCAAAGTCATGCAACTGACGCAATATTGGGAATCCGGGTGCTCTGACACAGGCGTGTGGACAATTTACGAACTTCCATACTTGTAGAATATGGTAAGCAGATACTGCTATCGCATTCCATATCATTCTACATGGTAAATCATAGCGGGCTGACCTTCAAGTTTGCTTGTTTCACTCCCTTGTGCCACAAAAGAATTGTCTGTTCTATTCTAAAAGATTGAAAGAAGCATTTGTGAATGCAAACTATGCTGATGCACTCCAAGAAACGCACTTCTACGCACTTACACTGAAGTATTTTTTGGTGTGATCACCGATCGCACCATAGACGGAGTATTCGTTTCTACCACTGACGTCACTGTCCCTTCCTTTAGTATTACCCTATTCAATGGAGTAGCATGTACTGAAATTGATCAGCAATCAAGTACAGTGCAAAAGGATGTAGCATGATGGGATAGAAATTGACCTCACGAAACACCACCAATGTGTCACAAATGACGTAAGCGGTTTCCAACTAAGGTTTGTATTGTAGGGACAGTTTTTGGTCCAATTTTTTGCTGCAATGTCTAAAATGCCAATCAGTTATCAAACTTTCCCGCGCCTTTTTATTTCACCTTCAGCTGCCTCCATGCCTTACTGCACCCTGAATCAGGTCTAACAGTGTTTAATATACGTCGGGTTGGAAACATCACCAGTAGAAAAAAGTCGCTAATCCAATCACTTTTCCTCTGGGAGCTCTTCTCCAATCAAAATGGCCTAAGGAAAAAACGAGAATCACAGGCCTTTGCACAATGATGCAACAAAATCGCTTAGAGAAGGAGCGAAAATCACATCCTCGTGTAGGCAGGAACTACAAAATTGACTACAGGAGGAAGGAAAACCGCAGTCTCGTGTGGACGAATGCAACAAAATTGCCCACGGAAGGAACGAAAATCACTGTCTCGTGCAATCCTCATAAGATGATGAACATCCAAGCGAGAGGTATTGGTAAAATCACTGATAAGGAGCTCAAATGCGAAGATAAAACGCTGTGCAATCTGATACAACAGTAAGCATATGGGATACATGGAACCATGAAGCGTCGAAAAAAGGGGCAGGTGAATTAAAAGGTGCAAATGGTCAAAATGTGAAAATTAGAACCTTCAACCACGATTAGGTTCAACTGACCACATCTTACAGAAGGCAACAAATCACAAGTAAAGACAAATTACCCGATGCAGGCGCATTCGCACGTGTCACTGATGCAGTGATTATAACACTTGCAGTAGATCTGCCAGCACAAGTCATGTAGATGACATATCCCTTCCCTTCTTGGCCAGCGCTGCTTCAATGAATGCACTCAGCTAATTGTTTGTGCTCAGCCGCATCTCGATGGTCCCATATAAGCAATAGGCGGAAGTTGGTCTCGCGAACAGCAATTTCTTTTCCTTTTTACCAGGTTACTCTAATCATTGAGTTCTATGTAGAGCAGCAAACGAGCAAAGAAAAAGGATGTGAACTGAGTCCTAATGAACAAGATTGAGGTATGCGCCACTTCGTTGAGCAAAATAATGAAAGGCACGCAGACAGTGGATAAGAAATTGATAATCCACTAAAGGTCAGTATTAATTGGAAGGAAGAAAATCACAAATGCGTAAGCACAGGAACTTTCGTTTGGTTCACCTCGGTGGGTCAATATGATCAACCCGAATCGTAGTGTTCAGTAAAACACAAAACATCTCGAAGTGCGCATTTCCAGTTGTAGAAGGCGATGCTTTTCTCTCTACAGACGAAATGTACTTGCTGTAACACTGAAACGAGTATTGAAGAAGTAGATGCTATTGTTGATTTGGGAAGGGAGTGGCCGGGATGATATGAAAGAAAAGAGAAGCAATAGATTATGTGGGTGTTCATGAGAGCTGAGGGTCAAGCTGTAGTTTGCATGAGGAGAACGAGCGTCAGAGACAACCGCGCATAGATGCCCGTGGGTTTAGGCACCCCATCGAGGTTATTCCACGTTGGTCTGGATTAGTGCACACTACATCATATGACAGAGGTAAAACGCTCGGAGTCGCTGGCATACTTTGCTGCGTTTCAGACATCTGTACTTTACTTTGGTCTCCGTTGTTACTCTTTTTTCTTCTACAATCTCCTCTACATATTTGTGCTATTTTGGACAGTGGGCTCCTATGCCACCACATCAAATTCCTTCACACAGCACCTGCATTGAATAAGGTAGTATGAAAGAGGGTGGCAGTGAAGATGTTTGCGGAAGTGATTGATGCATTCCTGGTTCTGCCACATTATTCTTGAATGCGTAAATTTACATGATTCCAGCAGTGCGTTTAAAGTAACCACTTTTTCCAATAATATTTTTTCCATGAAACTTAAGGCAGTGCTGACAACAAATGCAGAAGATTCGAGTGTCACGTCAATAAACTGCATTTCCTTACGCAAGCACCGTAAATTTTTTTTCCAAAACTACCTTTTGTGATTCTATAGCAAAGGGTTGTCAAGTGAGTTAAAAAAGGGTAGAGGAATGAGAGTGGAGAGAAACTTCGCAATTTTTCACTTTTACTAACATAGGCGGAACTGCTGAGATTCTGCCTTCTTCTGCTGATGGACAACTGCTACGTCGCATTTGAAGGTGCAATGCAAAGTTTAAGTGAACCTAGTGAGTTTGTGGTGTTGTCTTCGCCTCATGAGATTTGATGTTGAAGTGTTGCTGCAGCTTGGAACTCCAGCACTGATACTCGTATTTTCGTGTTTAGAGGTGGCGAAAGCACATTATAATGAAGCAAAGACGCAAGTTTATTGTTAAAATATTTTGTTTGTCTAAATTGAGGAGAAGAGTGTTGTTGTTGTGCATCCAAACGAGAGGTGAAAACAGGACCACGACTGCGTGATCATTTAGGTAAAATGCTACACACTGCACCACCCAATTTGAACACACAAATCTCCATTCTAACAGTGGTCACATGGGCACAACCAGTAAGGCCTTTGGTCATTGTGCTGATCACATCCTTCAAAATTGAGACAAAGCACCCATCCACCACTTCATCACTGATGTTTTGTACTTTACTAAGTCACTGCGCAATTTGGGACACATAGACGCTCTGCTCCCATCGAAATGATTAACTTAGTTTAGCCATAATTCTGCTTTCAAAGGCCAGCTCCGATGTGACTCGTGGTAACAAGTAGGGATTACCTTGTGCAACTGCGGTGCAGTAACGCTGGAAGTGGTTCCAAGCCTGATTTTGCTAATGAAAGTCAAAAAGCACCACCTCCAACAATAAGCTTGTCACACTGCGATCCCCATCCACCCTTGTGGTCGGCGTAGAGCAGGGATGGTTCGAATCAACTGATTTCAGCTTCCGTTAAAAACAGTCTACTCTACCTCAAACGCATCTGCAGCTAATTATCATGTTTTTGGGACTATCCTTCATTGCCAGTTTCAGAAAGCTTCTTTGAGACTTCTAAGGCATTCGTGTTGGAATCGTGGACGGGTAATCCTTTGAGATACTCACGGCCCTATTTTCCCAACCAAACAAAGCAGGTTCTGTCTTCCTCTTTGACGTAATCCTCCTTGTAAAACACAAACTCACCTTCGCAGTGTACTTCGATCCCAGTCCTCTTCAACGCTGCCCTCCGACTCGTATAACTGTACCATAGGGTTTAGCAAAAGGAGCTCGACTTTGTTACTATCGGATGGTTCACTGTTTGCCCTCGGCGAAATGTACTTCCTCCTTGTTTCCTTCTTGCCACCTAGCCGGCCTTTTAAGACCGTTTTTATGATTTTTTCGCAAACAACCTAGCGATTTCTCCCTCATTTGAGGGTTTTGTATTTGAACTATAAGAAAAGTAATTCATTCGATGTTTAGTAGAAATTATTTAATATGGAAATAAATTCAGCGTTGGAGTGGACCTGGTTGTAGTTAGGTGGCAACAAGCAAATGCATATTGAGAAATTGACTTTGTTCATTGTAGAGCCTGCGCCTTTCTTTATGATGTTCGTCCGATCATAATAACAGACTCTTATTATCTTAGTCAAATTGATGCTGCAATCAACCTCTCATCCCTTCTCAGCGTGTACAGCAACACTGCTTCCAATCTCGCGTGACTTATAATGTCATCAGGAGTAGTATGAGCCCCCCACTGACCCATTCACCCATTCAAATAGATCTATCAGCGCTAAAAGCATCAATTGCTAACCGGTTTGATATCACTTAGTTCGTTAGTTCTACTTATTGCTTACTTTGTCCGCCAGGACATGCAGAGTATGCTCTACTGTGTCTCGTCTTTCCACAAATGACACAAATGTGCGCATTGAGATAAAGAGCGAAGCTCGACGTGGCCAGAGGGGAGTAGGGACAGTAGCTGGACGATGATGAACAGAAGGGAGGGACGCACCCTGCCTATGTATGTCATGCCTCCAGTACATTGAATGTATGACCCTCGTCGCGGAATTACGTACAGCTGTTAGACGTTACGACGATGTCGGACCAGGCTTCCGAATAGCATAGATGTAGCTCCGGATTTTGTCACCGACATCGGTTATTCTTGACAATCAGCAATTTCAAGGGGATTTATATATAGTCGAGCATCGTTGAGGTGTGCAGGAAAATGAAGACAATTTGAGTAGGAAGATGAGGTGCATTTTATGAAGCGATAGTCGAAATCCTTGATACAATGCTCTCAAAGGCTTTTGTCCTTGCAATTTTCACAGCCTCTCAGTTACCTTGTGTAAAATTTTTATAACGAGTTGCAACTAAGCTTAATCCACCTTCTGTAGACGCACGACTTAACAAAATTTACAATCGAATGCAATTCTAAGTGAGGGCACACGTTGAGGCGGGTAAAAGGCACAATAGTAGGGTCTTGAAGTTACCAAAAGCATGAAATTTCCATGTCTGTGCTCCACGCCCACCACTACTAGTCTAACCACACAAAGCCGACGGTTAGGAAGAAAAGTGAAAAGTTGCAGAAGGCGTATACTGCAGTACAGCTTAGGCGAACGCTTAAATGGTGTGGAAAAAGGACCTATAATGCTAGGTGGATTTTGAATTCTCGCTGCTCAGAGGATGTAAAAGCGTCTTTAATAAATCGTTCTCTTATAAAGTAGGTGTATCCACGAATTAAGATTGCCGCAATCGCCCTGAAGGAGGATGAGGATCTCAGTTTTGGAAAACACTTCTTCCTTGACATAAACGCTGCAGCATTGTGTGCAATTATTAGTTGGGGCATGACAAACGCATAAAGAAGGAAATGTGAGGAAACCCTCATTTTAAAGGCGCATCGCACATACCTGTCTGCCGCCACGCAGTAGACACTTTCAACTGGTGCAAACCCTGCATCGTGACTCTACTCATCTCCATTTCGTTTTCACTCCACAGCCAAAGGAGGACGGACAGGCAATAGTTAGCTCGGCTATCCACCAAAAGAGCTTAGGAGGGGCTTAACATACTCTAATCAAATGGGGTTGATTAAAACACAAGCCATGCTGCATTCTGGACTTGCAATCACATAGCGGTTACATCTCAGTAATAGCTCTACAGCATTAGTTGACACCAGTGGTTTAGTCAGTCGTTACACAGACGACGAAATCCTTCGAGCGACTACATTACTGTTTAAATGTCACAAACTTCTTTATTAATAATCTCTGAAAAGTTATGTCAGAACGGATAATTGTGCAAAAGGGTGTTTGTTCATATTTTACAAATTGACACGGAGTTGTTGAGTTACCTGTAGGGCAAATGCTGTCGCGACATCATCAAGAGATATGGCCCCATCTTTTAAATTCCCGGCTCCAAGTGCTTATCATAATATGATGAGTTTTCTTCTTTGAGGGTGTGGTTTCTCGCCACTAGCAAGGTATCAGCGATTCCCTGAGAGATTCGATTAAGTCAACTGACATTGTGTTGTAAGTATTTTGTTGCTGGAATTGAAGCAATGCTCGACTTAACTTGAGGAGCATCAAAGGGGTTAGTGCCCACCACCAGACACTAGTCCTCGTCAGCATGACCAATGAAGTAACTTCAGAGCACAGCCATTTGCACTGCGTGGATGAAGTGGTCTGCCAAGCAGGTGGGATTGAAGACGATGTACTGGGGAATCTGCGAGTCAATTAGAAGGTCCACTGCTTACATAGTGATGCCAAAATAAGGTTTCATCAGATGGCAATGGCAGAGATATGTGCCCCTGAGTTGACCGTTAGGTGGGCCAGTTACCACCAAAATTCCGCTGTAATGTACCCTGCACATTCTTAATACATACCTTTCGTATTCATTGATCTTGCGTGCAAAGGAAAGTTGTGCTATTTTTAATGGTCCATTGCATTTTGCGGAAGTGGACTACGGAAAAGTAGGGGGAGAAAGGAGGCGGTGGAGGTGGAGGTCAATTTAACTTGTACATTTTTGAATAAACTGGACCTCGATTTATGGAATATTAGCCTAAAATGGCTCATGCACAAAGACGTGTACCATCTCAGCCAAGTTTTTAACTTCTGCAGTGTTATTTGACAGCATGAAGTGCATGTGAATCGTTTCCACGTCTCATAAAATACTGGGCATAATGCGTGGCATGCCGATGCGGGCACAGAGACGGGGCTTTATCACCTTAGACAATGTTGTAATGTCATCTGGCGTGTCATCTTATCAGGCCTCAAGTCAACTCATGGGTGATCCTTTGTCACGTGGGTGGCTAACGTGTGTTTCATGAGGTCACACGATGCAATCGATTAGCTGTATTAAGCACGGTCAGAGCAAAATTCTAGCATATTTTTTAAAGTTGTAAGCATAAATTATATTTGTGGCAAACTTTCAACGTTCAAATCACGGTGACATTAATGGATGAAATTGGAATGAAATGGGAATGTAGAATAGGTTGTGGGAGGAGCTGAGGACAAGCCGTAATCACCGCATGTTGCTGGAGAGACATGTCACCTTATCACAATAAGTCCCAAACGCTAGCACATTGAAGCCTATCACAATCCGCTTCGAGTGCCAGATCCTGTGTCCGATTGGAAGCATGCGTGCCCTAATAGCGTCAACAATGGAACCACTTGTATGGCGGATCATCTTCGAGGGTGCAACCAATAGAAGTTTAAGCGCCCATTAGAAGCAAATCTGAATCTAACAATGAATAACAGAAACGTTCCGGTGGTTGTAGTGAATTCCACTTCTGATGCGTATTTTCTAAAATGACTTTTGTTATGTCTGCAATTATACACTCTTCCACAATTATTTTCGAATCCCCATATGAAGGTTCCTATCGGTCGACATTTACCTGGACGTGTCCTCGCATTCCCCATTGCTTGTGCGATAGGCTTTAGAATCTGGCGAAGCACCTGGTCCATCACCCCTGAAAAAGTCACCTTTGCACGCACAGCATTGTAGTTCGCACCAAACTTGTGTTGTGGATGATTTCGTAGGATTTCGTATCTTAGGATTGTTTGCCTGAATTTTTAATTTCTCGAACGAGTGCCTTCGATTAGTGGTCGTTCCGATTCTACACCATGGTAACAACGTCTCGTGCTATTCGATTTTACCGGTTATAATTTGTCCACGATATACTGGCTATTCGTTGTCAATACTCGTCTAACAATATCTCTTTGCCTATTATTTGTGCATCTAGTGATGTCTAATTGCGGGAGACCTGAAACTGCACCAGACGGTTGGAAGAGTTTCCCACAGTTCCTAACGGCACTTTTTGTGGTCACTTTTTGGGGCTCATAAGGCACATACATCAGTTCCGATGCAATTCCCCATACTGTTCTTCTTGATTTAGATGGAACAGAACATGGTTTAAACCGGTTCTGAGGCTAGAGTAGGACCATGCTTTTTGTCAAGCTCCTTTGTAGAGCACTTGGAACAGGTTGTAAAGCAAACAGCTTATGATGAAATGGTCCAACCGCTTTGATTTTGGCGATGTTGAATCACTCAAAAAAGAATTTACATTTGGAATGACTTGTGGATGAAAATCACAACCATTCTAGCTATGCCGCTCAAGATTAACATGCCAAGAACGAACAGCGGTGAAGTCCTGTGTAGGTGATGATGTAACAGTTAGACCATCCATACATCAACAATGAATGCGATGTCGCGGTGCAAGATGACCACATGACTTCCACTCAGACGCAGTGAATGAGCAGGTGGCAGATATGGAGTTAACAGACGATGAGATTAGTGTTTCCTCACCTTCTCCACGTAAATGTGGCTTAGCTTTTTCAAATTTATAAATAACAAATGTTTGTCCTTTAAATGTTATTGTGGCTAATGCACAGGAGATTTGTATTTTTTGAGCGCCAAAACTAGAATACGACTTACCAGCAAAACATTGCTGTTTCGAATCGGGAACCCAGTGACTCATCCCAATTTAAATCAAAATTGTGCGCAAAATATGCAATGACGCTGGTGAGCCATTTTGATGTTGACGAGCTCTAATATGGTCCATGAAATTCCCACTTGCTACATAGGCTATTCGTAATGACTGCGATGTTTGCATGAAGTAGTCGGTACACCATAGCGTCTGTCATTTGCAATCATGCAGACAAATAAACCAGACTGTCATTAGTAGCGCTCAATCGTTTCGTCGCAGATTATGGATGACTCTCCACAAATGGCTAAGGACTTCAAATCGGCCATCACCATCAAAGTATCAAAATAGAAAGCGATTTCTATTAACTTGCATGGAGCAATCATTTCGAAAGAAGGTGGTACCTACTAACAGTTCAAAACTGCTTTTTTCGTTTACGACAATAAAATTGGGGAATGCGTATGCACAGTCATTCAAGGCCGAGTTCTTGTTTAGTAGCAGGATCGACTCTAAGTCCACGTTGCGTTTTGTAGCAGTAGCCTCTTCGAGTATCACTCCGATCTAGTTTATTAAGTCGCACACATCAAAGTCAGAGGTGCATTGCTACCGAAGCCGATTGATAAGTAGAAATGTTGGTTTGTTCCTTTTTACTGTTGTGCGGGTACATCTCATCTCAGTAAAGATGTTTCAATATGGGTATGTGGAGATCAGCTGCTTTCTACGAATCACAAAGAGTTTCGACTTCTTTACTGCTCATCTTGTGTTACGATAAGCACACTTTATCTACGATTAGGAAGACGTTACTTTCCATAACCACAAATGTGCACTTTGAATGCTCACAAACCTTTATCAGGGACAGGATTTTGCATTTCACTGAACACCACATTTTGGTGGATAGCATATGAGCCCACACGAAGCACACCAAAAGGATGTTATCGCGCTTACGCATTCATTTATTCCTTCCTCACATTTGACAGTAGCTTTTTGTAGTTCATCAAATTCCTATTTGCTGTCTGTTTGCCTTTTCGTGATTCGCTCTACGAAGTGTCGTATATAGCAATCCTGTTCAATAGGATTCAAACCACAACCTCTTCCTTTGCTCGTTTGCTGCTCTGCAATCCGCTCACTGACAAGAGGGTAAATTTTAATGCTTCTGTGGCGACTTGGTAGAATAGGAAAGACTTCAACTTAAATTGGACCACCGAGGTGCGTCTATTGAAGGCATACTAACTGACCAGGAAAGAGCAAATCGTCCACACTTTGTGATGATACGTCTACCAGAAGTACTACAATCACCCCATTAGCGTCACTTGCGAATGTGCCTGTATCATAAAAGCTGTCCTACATTAGAGATTCAATACCTCCAACTGCCTTCTCTATAACATCGTCATGCGAACAAGATCGTGGTTACAAGTCCGATTTCTTACATTTTAGACGTCCACACCTTCCTATGTTTCACATGATTCGCTTCGATTTGCGATTCCATTCATTCAATGTGCGTAAAGTCGCGTTGGATTGCACCATGCTTCATCTTTGCATGTGCGCGCATGATTTGTGACTTTGATCTCACCTCTTGCTTAGATATCAAAGATCTCATGAGAAAGGGACTTTCAGAACGAGACTAAGCTAAGCGTTTCATTTTCATTAGTTGTCTATGGAGAATTATCAATTTCCCAAGCAAATAAATGAGCACATGTATGCGTGGATGAGTAAGAAATCTGTTGATGGTCATAGTGACCGGAGTGGAATCACGACTTCTGCCATGATGGAAGACAAATTGATGGGGAATTTAGCGTTGCAATTGCGGTCACATTGGATGCAAATCCACAGGCCATCCCCTCAGCCACATCACCTACTTCAGGGACCACTCACTACTGAGAAGTATTGAGGGGTACGAGTGAACGAATCGAAATGGTGGATCTAGCAGGGATTGGCTTTCTAATGTGCACTGAAAAAATCACAAACAGGGTCTTAAATGTCAAAACCAATTTTTATGGTGTGTCCTGCGCCTCCTGGAGCATTTTACGCAATCCATGCCTTTATTCATGTTAATGCTTTAGTTGCCGTTTCCTCCTAGTAAGCTGTGCGGAGAATTACCAGCTTATTGGTTAATAACGGACTGGCAGCGTTAAAGTCGCAGTCGCGTTAGGACATAGAGTTGGGAGCGTAGGTGCTGCGTCGCTGATTCCTACAATGTTATCGCGTTTGCGATGTAAAGGAGGATCGGTATGTGGGATGCCCTCTTGGGTTGGAGTACTTATGCAGTACACTTATTCCTGCCTCATCAGCAATGTTCACGAAGCTGATTGAGAAAGATTAGAGGAGCTCCGATGGTCTGCATGATCGTGAACTGGCTAACCGTAATCATGCCCATGATGGGGGTTGACCTGATCGCTGGTTGCAGATCACTAATGCAAGCCAAATACTTTTGCAATCTCATTCCACTTGGCGCTGCTTACCTTTTGACTACTTATTTACGAAATCAGTAAGAGGACATTTATTCCACCTTCTACACAGTCGGTTCCTAAAGTAAAATAACTTAAATTCACTGAAGTTTGTGCAGGCTACTAAAAAAAGGGGTGATGTATGTGCGGTGAATGAGAAGAGGGGTGCAGACATGTGAGGTGTTAAGTGGAGGGGAAAAGGGAGGGAGAAGCATTTGCAGACAAGGATCACTGATTACAGAATGCTGCAGGAAGTTATTTGTTGTTGAGGCACATAAAAGTGAAATGCGGGGATGAAATGAGAACCATCCAATCATTTTGGCGCACTAATTGAACTTAAACAGAGATGTACTTTGCTTTGATAGGACTGACTTTACGATTCTCTACCTTGTGTTGTCTCCCATCATATCGACCAGACCTAAATTGATGCTGTGTAACTCGAAAACGGTGGTCAAGTCTCAATTCTAACTAAATTTTGGATTGAAGCGGTAAAAAGGAGTGCAGCTATGTGACCAAGCTCACCACACATCAGGGGGACCTCGATTGCTGTTGTTTAGTACGAAAATTGCCGCAAGCAATTACGGTAGGAAACAAGATGCAGGCATCCCGTTCTAAATCAAATCGTAGCTGAAACGAGGTAAAAAGAAGCGAAGCTATATAATCGGTTTCTCTAAGCATTAGTTTGAACTAAGTTGTTGTTTTTAGATGCTGGAACTTCGGCTCTCACGGAATTCTTTCCCGAATTTGTCTAGCGACGCATCGCTCGCAACATAGGACAAATTAATTATGAGAGACAATGAGCTACAGAGTCCCATTTTCTCCCAGATCTGTTTTAAAAGAGAGGAATTAGGCTAAATCTTGATGCTTATGCTAACCTAGGATTCTTTATCATAATAGACGTACTACAATTCGGCCATAGAGATATAACTACCAGAATTGCACCATTTGAACAGCTGGCAATCTTTCTGACCACATTAAAGCCATCTCTGGCCTTGGTGTCTAATTTTGGTGGCGTTTTTTAATGTTTGATCAGTATTCCAGCATCAAGTTCATTCCGTAGTTTAATAAGTGACAAAACACCCCAGCCGAAACTAACCGACAATCCTTATGATCCAACATCGCTCGATTCCCACACTCTCACCAGCGACAATACGACCTGGAGGCATCGACTGTGGCAACATTTAGGTGATCTTCCATCCATCACTACCATTGCAAGTGTTGGTTTCGAGATGTAGCCTTTCCTACCTAGTTGATCTTTTTGATTGGATTGATAGTTGAGTAATTTCTATCATTCTTATGTGTGTTGTTGTTTAAAATTGGATGGGTTTGGAGGAGACTTATATAAAGTCACTCAATTTAAGGTGTTCATTTCGTAGATAGTCGATCTCTCTTTTTAGTCAACCACCGACCAGCCATGTAGCTTAAACAGAGCCTGCCCTATTAGAAGTTCATTAGCACTATTGGCTTAATTTGCAGATTGAAAGCACTGACCACGTAATTGATCAACTTCGGACCTTGATTTTACGGTTCAACCTGGGTCGTCGCATATGATTGGCGATCTGATGTTGGGATAACGCCGCTGTCTATTGAGATTCTACTAAATAGTTTATTTATAACCATAACTCGTTAAGGCAGGTTGGAAGGGGATGACCATTGTCTTCACTGCCAGGCATCACTTTCTCCTTCACTTGTACACAGGACGTACTGTGCCTCTGATGGTTAACAATCACACTCTCGGTTAGGATGCAAAACGCGGTCTTTCATTAATAACCATTCGACTTTTGGCAGTTCTAATTGGAAGCGTAGACACTGTCTACAGCCTTTATAAGTTCCACGTTCAAAATTCTATTAAAAAACTCAGTATAAGCTGTACTTGGGGATTCGACTGGTCTAATCGTCATGGAAGGAGGTTTGCTACGGCGCATTCTTTTCTTTCAGGGTCACAATCAAACACGGCTCATAATGAAGCAGAGCGAGTGGTTTATTGGTTACTAAAGTACCACACCTCATGCCTCATTTAGAAAATGTCCTGACAAAACACAAGACTGAAGGTTTAGTCAGTAGAGTTGAAATCTATAGATGGCCAGGTTGTAAAATGCGTAGCAAATATTTAGCACTAGCATCTGTTTTTGCATCAAAAGTTTATCTTCAGAATACCCTTACCATTTCTGTTGGAGACAGCATTCACCAAACAACGAGAAATGCATTCGACTCTAGGAAATGGACGGGTTGGCTGTCATCTACTCTGTGTGAGATGCAACGGAGTTGTTTAAAAAAGTGGAATTTTGCGTGCACGTTTTGTAACGAGTGAAATGCTACTCTCCATTGCTTTTAGTTACGAACCTTCAGATCCAAAAGACAACGCAGAATTAGATATGGAAAAATTATAACCCAGTACTGTTGCTGGAAATGTAAAAGACGAAAGTAACTTCAAGGCCTCTTTTGTGCTTTTAAAAGATAAAACCTAGTCGCTTTTATTAGTTACGTCGGCCACTTCTTCACGCAACAAATTTGGATTGTCGTTTTGCGTTGGTTTTCTGGTAACTTAAGTTGCGCCCGTGTTTTTGGTCGGAGAAGCTTTATTTGTGTATCATTGGCAAGACTTCAGTAAATAATAAACACAACAAGGTTTAAATAACGTTTTTGAACTTGGAAACCACTAAGGGCACATTTTGGCAACTTGAAGCGATTGTCAAGGCTTTTACTGGCAGAGGGCATTGGGATGGATTTCCATACGCTTTGATCCTCTTCACTAAATGCTTGATGCTTACAAGTTTTGCATTTTCGCACAGAATTTGGAAGAACCTTAGGCGTTGTACCTCCAATCTTTCCTTGGATTGCATTCGTTCAGCATCCACCACCTTGTTGTTAAATTCTGAGGTGGTATGTCAACTCTACTGATGCTTTGCTCAGTAGCCATCGCTCCGCGAGTCCGGCTAACAGAGCGATGTTTTCACAACTGCACAGGGATTGTTTTGGCGGAGACGCCACCACGAAAGAAGAAGTCATTCATCTGAGTCTATGTGTAGAGTCATGTCAAGGAGAATGCTTTTCAGTCCACAAAATGGTAACAGTAATTCAATATGAGTGTTTACGCAAACGGAGTCGCAATGTCACACGCTCCTACTTGTTAACTTCCCCGCTTGCATTCTATCCAACTGCGCCTTAGTTGCCATTGTGAACTGCATTTGATTCACTTGATAATAGTAAGTCTGGCTAACTAATTTGAAAATTATTTATTTGAGCTACCAGACAAAAATGGTTTGATGAATATTATTCATAGCCGGAATCGGAGACTGCTTCCATGACTTTGAATCGAGCCCTGGTGTGAAGGTGTGTGTGTACACCTAGTGCACAATGCAGATTAAAGAGAGAGAAGAATTCAACTCAACGTCGTAAAAACCACTTGCTAAATATGATGAATGGTACGTTTGGAAGAGTGATGTCCAATTCAGAGCATTGGTTCTTGGGATAAGGTGATCGTGTGCCGAATACGGATTTTAGTAAAAGCAGTATCAATACTGATGTCGCTGTTGGACTAGAATCGTGGCCGGAGTGTGCTGACTATGTGATACCGTTGCCTAGACGCAATTAATGCTCTTTCCATCGCCTATCTAAAAACCGCGGAAAATTGTTTACAGTGGATTGGTCTTCACTGAAGGTCTCCTTTGACGAAAGCGCTTCTTCTGACACCATAACTGCCATCTGATTTCCATATTTCCTTCCCCTAATCATTTTTACTCTAAGTCGAGGGTCGCCTCATTCAGTCAGGAGTGACGACTACGGATTTGCGTAAATAGGTCACTGCTGAAAGCGTTAATGGTTGGATCGCTAAGGTTTTGTTTGTCTGCTTTCTTGGAATGCAGTGGCAGGAGGATTATCTATTGTACTAAAGGACGGTTCTTTCTATGTGAACATATCCATGTAAGCAATCACTACTTATGCGAAGGCTAGAAAGGACCTTACTTGATGGTATCATTTGGGCACCCAAAATTGACCTTAATGGACGCGTTTAGAAGGTGCATTCTGTGTTATTAACCATGAGGTTGCACGAAGCCGCGTCACGATTTTAGATCCACAGGACAGTTTTAATGCGTCTCTCTGGGCTCCAAGGCTGCAAAGGAAAACTGCGCTACACAATAGGAGGGAGTTTAAAAAATAAATAAAATCAGATTTCTTCATTTTAGTAAAGCGGGCGGTTGATCTGCATCACTTGAATCTATTTATTTATTAATTCACCCCTCTCGCCATTCATGTATGCGATTTTTTGTCCCGGTTACTGAGTCCTGTCGATCGATCGTCTGTTTAATAGGGTAATGGGGGTGCAACGAGGGTAGATTAAATGTTCTCATCGATTCATCGATCGACCAGCGCGAATGAGTCAGCAAAGGGACACACGCTGAGAGTGCACGCCGTCGAGGTCTCGACCACCCATCCACTAACCCATGCAGCAGAAGCTTTTCTACGACTACCTGTAGTCGCCACACCCCAATGACGGACTGACGCGACCTTGGAATTGAGGCACTAGAAGTGTCTAGTGGGAGCGGGGTGACATCCGAAATGCCAGCAAAACCACTTAAGGAAAGGGAGACTTCTAGCAAAAGCAATTCAACATAAAATATTTTTTGCGGATACCGGAGAGCCGTAGAAGCTGAGTACGAGCAAATCTTCGCATTGGATTGCCACTAATGTATCGTGAATTAGACCCTTTGCTAGCACATTTTCCTTACTAAAATGTAAATCTCAAACAAGCCGAACAATATTTAAAGATGGCGCACACGTGTTGAAATCCATTTCGATACCTACCACGGAAAGGAGGAGGCCTTGTCAATAGTTCCAAATTGCAGAGGTAAAATTCATGCCCATCGCGAGTTTAGTCTCACTACCACCACCTGGTCAGGACTTGGAGGTCACCTAATTAATAAAATATTTAAACTGCTGATGGTGGGGAGGAGACTAGCCGCATAGGCTTCATCCGAAATTCTCGCTAATGCTTTCCTAGTAGCAGGTAACATTAATCGTTGTTTGATGTCTTACTAAGCTGTTACACTTAGGTTTGGGTGGAGACCGCACGCTACCTGTGGACTGGGCACCCACTTTTAAAGGGAAGAAGAAGTTCGTTTGCAACGGAGGTGTTCACGTGTGGGCACAGTTGTGGTGAGGTGGTGACGGTGCCCATAGGATGCCCAAATCCAGCTATAGCAGACCACGACTTTCTACGATAAAGGAGACATAACAAAGAGATATTAATGCTTCTATGGAAATGATTTTAAATAGAATTTGAAAGATTTCACATTGCAAATGCAGGGAGGTCAATGTCGACCCTTCTTCGTTTAATTGTCGGTATCACAAAGGGGCTTCATATCAACTCATCCGTATACCTTCCCCAAACAAATTCTACTACTACTGCTTCCACACCAAAAGACAATTTTGAGAAAATCAAGTAGGTGGTGCATTTTACGGACACGAGAAGATGTTTGTCCATTACAAAAAAGGACCCCATGCGCATTACCTCGACAATACCACTTCAATGTTTGCACCTGTATCGCCCCCTGGAGTAGCAGGCTACGTTTTTTAAATCTTGTGTGATGCAGTAGGTGCCAGATTAAAGAATCCGGAATACAATAACATGAAGATCGAGGTTCTCAAATGAGCTAGCGAAATTTGTTTATTTAAATAGCTGCTTTGCGTACCATAAATATTGTGAATTTTTGACTAGTTCATAAAACATCAAATTAAGGGAATCACAGAAGAGGAAGATGATGATATATTGGGTGTGTGGTCCACCGTACCATCAACAGCAGCGACACCGCCGATCATTTTGAAAGAAGTTAACGTCAAGGTAACAATCATTCAGAACTAACTAACTTAGAAAAGTAGTATTTTCGCACAAAATAAACGAACACATGTCTCTCCTGAAGGAACACAGACATTTAGCACACAAGTGCCAACAGGAAGCACAAGAATCTGCCTCTCGATGAACGCTGTACCCATCATACAATACTAGAAAGGAGTGTACCCAAGGTTTAGTTACTCTTATCATCTTATCAGCCAACCCGAGTAAGGTACAGGGACAATCCAAGTGACCGTAGATAAGACTTGGAGCTGGACAGACAGCAAATGTAAAAATTCTTTTGCTAAATATTTTATTGCTATGTTAAATTGCAACGACATGTGGTCTGGTTTACACATAAACACCTAGCCTAGTCCTTCATTGTCCACAGGCTGATTGTAGCATCCCAAGGCTCCCTTGAAGGCAAAAAGGATAATAATAAAGCAGAATACATATTCAACAGACAGAGGGGAATCAGTGCTGGCATGGCTCGGGGGCCAGCCTACGCAACTAGGGCAATATGGCAACCTCTGTCAACCTGACTGAAACAGGTAGTCTAACCTAACAAAGTATTACAATGGCAGGATTCTCGATCCTCCGCACGTTATTCGCATAGGCTGCATTTGCAGGGATTTCTTCATTCGCCTCTCCACCTCTGCGTCTATGCCTAATACGAGAAAGTTAATTGTTCTGAGACACACTTACAGTCTTACAAAAAACGTGGATTAATGGCGTTTTGATAGCAAGTTGCTCGATGGTCATTGTCGGCGCTGGGAGATACGCCCTGTGTTCCTGCCACTCGCCTAAAAGATGCGGTTAAGGAAACATGTGCAGTATTTTGTTTGTTTGAACTACCGGTTTCGATCAGGGCCACAGAGAGGTAGCCACATTGCCCTAGCTGCAAAAGCTAGCCTCTAGACCATGCCAGTAGCCTGTTCCCTTCTGTCCGTTGGATATATATGCATTCTACTCTACCATTCTGCCTTCTTTTGCCTTCAAGCGAGACCCGGGACACTACAACATGAGTACTACACTACTGCGATGCTAAAAGCAACCAAAAATTCGCACGGAAATCAAAATATTAGCAATGAGAACCTAGAAAAAGACTTGTTCTTAACTGACCTGCGCAATAAGAATGATTGGAACTAAAATCCTATTTAGATCCCCGTGCAAATGCCATAATAAAATTCTTGCTAGCAAAATTTCTGCTTAGTATTTTGACATTGAATACAAAGCCTTTTTCATTGCAACATACAAAGTTGAAAAATATCTCTGTCAAATACTTTGCTTTTTCCATGTCCAATACTCTGCCGTGTATTCAGCGGTCTACATGAAATGTCGGGCTTGGTGTGGCCGTTGCTGTGCCTGGTTTAAGTTCACGCTGGAGAGTTCGGGCATGTGAGTATCTATTTTAGAAATTTTTGACTTACTTTATGCATATGTATAAGTAAACTTGTGGTTTTGACATGTTTATCTTGATAGCGACTTTTGAGGCTTGCTGAATTCGTCGTTAGTGAAATGCTTGAATTATGTCAACGTATTTAATTAAATGCTGACTTGGAATTTTGCACCGGTGTCTGCTGTTTTTGGCTGTGTCAAGTCTTTTTCGAATTATGACGAAATGTGGGAGATCAGATTTTCCCGTTATTAGTTATCAGTGGTTTATTTGTGGCGATAAATTGCATATCGAATAGGCGGGTTCGCCACTTGAGGACGGTCGAACCATTGTGTACGAATCAGTGGTGAGGTTCGTAATCTCATGATAATTATTGGGGCGAACCGCAAAATTGGGCCAAGGAAAGACAATTTAGCGGTTGTGTGATGTGGACTTCTACCAAAATTTCAGTCTCTAGCGCGCTACTGTGCTAAAAAACTGCATATGAGTCATTCTAGTGGTTAATTTTGAGAGTTTACTTATCAGATGGCGTTTCGTAGGACTTCCCTTCCCTTGCTGTAGACGATAAGGAGAAATTTCTGGCTTTAGTGGCAGTTGGTAATAAAATATTGCATGCTGACTTCAGTGAATGAATGAAGGGTTTCGATTTTTGCGAAGATGGCAAACCGGTTGGGGTGTAACCCATCCATCTTTTCACCGAGTGATGGCATAATACTAGAGATCGTCTAAGCGTCGATGTGAGAGGAGATGCGAAATAACATGAACTCGAAAATGCCAAAATCATGAGCTAATGTCTTGCTTTCGCTCCGTGAGGTCATTTAACCTTTTTTTTATGTGGAACTTTGCTTTCTCTCGGGGTAAATCACATGCCACCGGCAACAGCTGATCAATGCTGTGGCAAGAGTGGCTATGTTGGTTAAAGTGTTGGGATGACTTCCGTGTATGACGACAACTTCTTCGCTTCTGAGAAAGGTTATCACACTGTGTTTTTTAGTTGCAAAGGATATGGTAAATGTCTCTTATTTTGCACAGTCATTGGTGCTTCAAAGGACTTCCCACTCCTCCATCACAAGGCTTGCTGTCCACTTTGAAAACGTGTAATTCATTCGGCACTCCTTTCATGAGGCGTGAAGGCGAACGCTCAGAAGGTTGTGTCCTTGGTGGGACTCCGAGTGTCACAAACTTGGTTTTTTTCTCGTCCCTGATCGCTGCTGTGAGTGCAGCAGAGGTCTTGGCGATTCTGTCGCCTGTTAGGAGCGACAGTAAGTGTTAACTCTCTACTTACCAACGTTATACGTGTTTGATCTGCTGATTGTTGGAAAAAGGCCTAATGCCCCTTCTTGAAAGTATTATTCGTGTGTTTTTTTATAATTAATTGATTTAGGGTGCTATTAGCATACAAGGTGGGGTTAGACCAGGGAAAAGCATGCAGGAGTTTACCTGGTAAATGGCTGCATTTATATCGTGCAAAATAGTTTCTGATCGATAAAAGAAATGGAACGTCGGAGCTGTGATGTACCTGTAAAAATTAAGATGGATGGAGTGATGTTCTAAGAGTTTATCTATTTTCTGCTATGTAGCAAAATCCGGTTATTTAGACGCCTTTTTACATCAATGTTGCTTGTATTGAGTACGAGCGAGTCGACAAAGCCCGTAGGGCGGAGACTACGAATTTGGCTCACACTGAATGAAATTTTTAGTACTGATCTACACAAGAATGCGATTTTCGCTCCCCTGGGCACTTTTTTACCATCGATCTACACAAAACTGGGATTTTCCCTCCTTTTGTGGGCACTTTTGTAGTATTGATCTACACGGGGCAAAAATTTTCGCGCCCTTCCATAAGGAATAATGGTGTATTAGGCTACACGAGACTGCGATATTCGCGCAATCTGTAGTCACTTTTGTTGTATTTGTCCACAAGTGACTGCGATTTGCGCTCATTGTGTGGGCAACTTTGTTGTATTGATATGTACGAGAATGCGATGTTTGCTCATTATTTGGGCTACTTTGTTCCATTTGTACACATGACTGCGATTTGCGCTCATTGTGTTTGCTATTTTGTTGTATTTATCTACGGGAAACTGCGATTTTCGCTCCTTGTCTGGGCTATTTTGTTGCTTTTGTCCACAGACGTCTGCAATTTGCGCCCATTGTGTGGGCACTTTTGCTGTATTTGTTCACCCAAGACTGCGATTTGCGTTCACTGTGTGGGAAGTTTTGTTGCATTGATATGCACGAGAATGCGATTTTCGCTCAATATTTGGACTACTTTGTTCTATTTGAATGAAGTCATTAGGGTGATTATTGAACAGGAGCATTAATTGCTATCGACATCAAGCTGATGCACTAAATTGATGCTTCTCTCTGACTACTGATTGTGGTGTGGTTCGGCCAAGGTTTTTACCCCAAGGTGAAGATGGCAACAAGATTTGTGAAATTCACGCCAGAAAAAAAAAAAAACAGATTTGTGTGTGTTAGAAGCGCAGCTCCTTTTAGTCGTCATGAGTGTTTAGTGTGGGGTTAGAATTGGGCCTGGTGGGTCTACAGAAAAAGTGATGAATAAATAGGTATGGGCGATCCAGAGTGCTTTTGACGTCCATTTGGTTCCACCCTCTCTCATTAAGACTGAATTAAAAAACGCTGAATCCGACTGTCACGTAGTGAGGACGTGAAGTGCGAATGTTGTGTCGCCGTGTGCCCTAAGTTCGGCGGAGTGTCTGCGTGATGTGATTTCTACGCAGATGTCGATTGCTCCTTGGCGCTTAACTTAGATATGCTTTTTTAAGTTTTAAGTTTATGACTACTCTTTGTTGTCTCATTGTGAAATATTATCATCTGCTCAGTTGCTTCCTTCACATAATGCCTCCATGCTCCGTTAACCCTTCATTCCCACTTCACTATGACCCTACTTTTCTTACCGACAAGGAACGTGATGCGGCAAAGGCAGTGACCGACATCGCAATGTTGAACCTGCACCCTTCTACCACGTTGAGGCTGTTGCTGCAGCACTATCTTGGCGACCACGAACTCAGAGACCTCTGACGATCTCCTGGACAGCTCAGTCTCCTTCGAGTCATCGTGGAACGTAACACTGCAGGTTACGTACGGTTAGGTAGCGAAGGGGCTACCTCGGCGGTGAAGGAAGTGAGGCTGACAGAAATGGGGAAGAGCCTTAATGGGGCCCGGGTCATCGCCACGGAATTGGAGGCGAGGGTGGCTGAGCTCTTAGTGATAACTGTCGACTTCTGCCCCCTACTTTTTTAAACTTTTATCGCCCTCCTATTCATCCATTCACAACATGGAATACTCAGCTACTTCATAACAATTTTTGTCCCTGTTCACGCATTCATCCATCATTTGCCCTTCATCGTTTTATTTTCTCCGTTCACGTATTTTTTATGTACTAATGTACAAAATATGACTTTATTTGTGAACTCAACGAATTTGGCTTCGCCTGTTCGATGTGGCGATGTGGTGGATTATGCTTTAAATTGTTTAACAGTGCTCATGGATTAGTCGCGTGTTTTGATATTGCCTGAAGATGATCGCAGATTAGAGGTCACGGTGCTGACATGCACAGCGTCTCCGTCGGTGAGGCGCGTGGTTGGATTGTGGATGTTGGAGGAGGTTGATTTGTTCCAGGTGTGCTAAGGTACTGCCAACCCAGTCGACTCCGATGCAGTTGTCTAGTCTCTTAGACATATTGATGAGCTTGTTCCATTTGCAGACAATGCCAGCCCCAGACACTGAACGCGCGTCTAGCTGGTCAGCAGATGAGGGCGAGTCAATAGGGCATCGTCTGTACTTCAAATATGCGCTCACCACTTTTGGGATTGTTTTGGGTGGCGAGGCTAAGAGGAGTGCATTTTGTGTGGAAGGGGAGGGTCAGATGTCAGTACATACCTTTTTTACTGCTTTGGTCCCGTTTGTTTTTACCCATCGTTTGCTTCAAATTCCGTCAAAGTGGGGTTGACCTTGGTAGGGAATGGAAATTGACTGTTGGCTTTTTTTGCGTTGAAAGGTTGTGACTAGCGTGTGCTTACCACAATGTGCCTACAAATTGTCAATCATCGGCCAGTATTTGCCTACTTTAAAGGATTTGTGTATTGCATTCTGAAAAAGCAAAGTGTTTAATCAGCTGTATTTTAAATCTCCGAAGGGAAGCTTTTAATCTGGTCGTGGATCGTTTGAATGAACTACGTAGAAAAAGAGTGGATGGTATTTGCGATTACCATGTTTAATGAGGCTCATGACCCCTGAGGTGTAAGCGAGTTCCGAGCTCGTACTATTCAGACATAGTGATTCTCTTACCAAAGCGATAATCAAGTCGCAGTCAACTTTTACGCCTCTTTCTTTAAATTTGAACCGTTTGGTGATAGAGCTCTTGAGCGTAATGTGGAGACAAACTGGCCATTTGCGGATTATACGACGCTTGCCGGAGGTAGACTAGGTGGGGTAGGAAAAGCTCGCCTTGCCAATGTTTGAATGCACATGTTGGACACAGTGAAGGAAATTGGGCAATTTTCTTCATATTTGCGTCGGATGGTTGAACTCCATCGATTGTGTGACAGTGAGTAGCTCACACAGGTGCTACTTATAACAAGTCAGTAGCATCTTTACGCCATTTCACTCTTTCAGGGTGGTAGCCTTTCCTCCAAATCGTGTAGCAAATCGACACTAATGATGATACTTCAAGTGTTGTTTTTAAATCTGAATCGCTTCTTCTTGTGGAAAATCAGTGCATCAGTCCAGACAAAGGCTGTCTCCATGGTGAAACGCACTGAACAAAACAGTATGACCAAGCAGGGCTGTGTGGCATTCAATCACAAGCACACGTGACTACACAATCGACAAAATGAAAAAGTTACATGCAACAATGTTATCAGCATAATAATGGAATCATTGCGATGACCGCGGAGGAGTTAAGAGAAACTAGGCTGCACTTCAAAAAATACAATATCGAGAACTGTTAGTGGCACTCCACTGAAGGTTTAGTGACTGCCATTAATCAATTGCGGAGCTGTTGGTGTGACTAACCTCAATGCAAAGCTATCACACTTCAATGTCAGTACTCGAATGATCTCTGCTTTGTGAAAATTGTGGAGTAGAAAACCCACTACTGCTCCTTATTTGCTGATGTATTCAACAATGTTCAAATGTGAATTTTTGTCGAAGCTGAGCACGCGCAACGAAAGTGATAATTGAACTGGTTGCTTAGGCCGTTCTGTATGATCTCGTGGATGACTTGCTCAGGATTCGAAATGTGTAGCTAAGTAACTCCGGGCAAGTAAATTGTTGAAGAGATTGCGCTTTGGTTTTATGTTGGTGCGAATAGGCGTATTGGGTGTTGGATGCTTTGGCCAATCGCCAGTGGTCCAGTGTGGTCGCGCGTTGTATGGGTCGATTAAGTCCACTCAAAAGGGGTCACTCGTCAATGAGGTTTCCAAATCCTTCTTCAAGACTTGTTTAAGTGTTGATGATAAAGATGTGACTTCGTGAATTTGCAACCGTCATTGTAGAAAGCTGATATCCTGAAGCACACAATGAGCAGCGGAAAGCTTGACCGCCCAGGAAGCACGCAGATCCTTGATGTTCCCTTGGTAGTAAGGGAAAGGAAAGCATCCGGCCGAAGAAATGATGACAGCTAGAATCATGAATCCATCAACGTCAACATGGGTCTCCTCGATTGCTTTGGTAGTAACAACAATCCTACAAATCACGGGAGCAGTTTTCAATTGTAGAAGCAGATTCCAGGTCTTCTGTATGGGATCGCCACTAATTTTTCTCATCATTTACAATTTAGTTGTTTTTTGGATGGCATAATAGTGGGATGGGATATGCATTCGGGACGTAGAGAAGGGCCATATGAGGTCACTGACATGGCCCTAAGGCCGCATAAGTGCTAGCGGTTCCGAATGAAGGAGTTGAAATCTGATCAAAATATTGCTACATTTGGCTGGTGAGGAAAAACCGCATCAAGTTAGCGCATCCCTCAAATGGCAAATGTCACTCATTTTTCCATTTTCATAAATAACACTTAAAACGTCTACTTGATGAGGTTATGGGAAGCTAGTTCTGTTCTGCGACCCTGTGTCAATGCATTTGTTTGCTAAGCCTCTCCTACGAACTACGGATTTGCATGAGAGAGGCGTGGAATGTAACCGAAAGGACCTCAGGACATTGGTGTAAGTGTGTCAACGGTTGAACACACCGCACACATCAGCTGACACTAATGTTTTCTCGACTCAGTTCGATTTTGAAAATAATAGTAGCACGTTGGGGGGTGTCCTCTCGAAATTAATGCCACCAAATCGTTTAGTAGTCAAGACTGTACCAGCATTATCTCTTCACTTTGAAACACGAAGTAAAAGTGAATCAGTTTATTTGAACAAGTGTGATGTATGATGCTCAAATGGAGCCCGAGCCAAGGGGCAAGACTAACACGCAGAAAATCAGACGTTGCTCCATTGATGTATGAAAGACCCAGCACCGTAAAATTGCTTTTATCCTAAATTTTATGACATTTGCACTTTCATGATGTACTAAATCTTTAAAAAATGTTTGGAGATGTGCTTCCAATCATCGTTTGGAACACAAACCCCACAGCTTGGACGCCGACATCTCTACCGCAGTTACAACTAGACGAATCGTTTAATGTTGCGGCACTTACCCGTTGAGAGGCGCCTGCGTTATACTGTGACTTATGTTTGTATTTTATTCTCTTACTTTTTAGGTAGCTAATGTGTCGTTACATGTGCGGACACTGAAAGTGGTCTAGCGTCATTGTTTTACAGAGATGGTTCATTCTCCTACGAGCCTTTTATAACGAAGCCACGCAACGACTGTGCTGACGGCTACTCTAATGGACGGTTTGCTCCCACTTGCGAAAAAATGGACACAGCTAACGGCGTGTGGGTTCGAATTGGCTACGTCGGGCCTTCTAGGCTGTCTGTACGAAGTGGTGCATCGGCATTAAATATCCCAGAAATTGGAATCATAGTTGTTGGTGGCTTTTGTTAGGATAATCCACGAATGATGGAATCAAGACATGCTGCAATATTGGTCGAGGATGCGAAGGATGGGAGCGGGTGACTATGGATCAAGCTCAATCTGACGTTACAGGAACGCAGTTGTCCAGGGGTGGCCTACTTCAAAGGATGCGTAGTAGTTGCAGGAGTCAAGTGCTGAATGCATTCCCTTGGCATCGATGGATCCAACGAACGCTCAGTAGACTCGTCTTCACGCATTTGATGTCTTTTTGCGGCCACTTACAACTCTTGTCTCAGTCAACAACAGATTGGTATTGTTATGGTGGCCAAAGAATGGATTTGACGACGAGGAGTATCCAAAGAACCCAAGACTATTAGGAGGTCCAACTTTCGGAGGCTCATTCTCAACCGGACCTATGAGACAAATAAGGTCGCACTTTGGATATGCGTTTTGTGCAAACATTATCGTCATTATCTTTGTTTTACAGATACTAATATTCTCAGTGTGCATGTCAGTTTCACAACGAAGAAAATGACCGAAATACCATAAGTAGAGGGATGCTCCTGGGCAAAGTAAAACTTTTTAATGATTATGGACAAATATGAAAAAATATCATGATCAGTTAAGCAAAGTTAATCGCATGCTTTTATCATTATCACACCTCCCTGCAGAGTGGATAATCCACACCACACTTGTTATTGAAAGACCTAACAGAGCCAGGTAATAATCCATGAGTTCCATCGGAAACCTCAAACAAGCCCCCTACTTTCAACACAAACACACTTCTTCGATTGCTCCTGGCCAGTGGGCCATTCAGTCATCACCAAAGCGAGAATGTGTTCATCACATGGAAGTGCATTTTTAACGAATGCAACAAAAGCAAAAGCAGTGTTTCCCATAGTCTAAACAGTTTGTTAATGTAATGCGTCTGGTCAGACAAGTCGATCTGCATCAACTGCTCCTCACGAAAATGCCATCTGAGGTATAGGTAGAATGTGATTTAGCATAAGGCAGTGCCTCCATCCCTTACAGCTGAGAAGCACATCACCCATATGAAGTTGTGTTATTCCATTGACTCAACACCTGTCCACGTTCAGATACGCTCTCTTGTGTTGTATGTCTTCGAAGGTCTGATTTTCTGCGTGTTAGTCTTGTCCCTTGGCTCGGGCTCCATTTGAGCATCATACATCACACTTGTTTAAATAAACTGATTCACTTTTACTTCGTGTTTCAGTACAGTACAGCCGGTACAGTCTTCAGTAATGGACGATTTGGTGGCATTAATTTCGAGAGGACACCCCCAACGTGCTACTATTATTTTCAAAATCGAACTGAGTCAAGAAAACATTAGTTGACCGAAGGTTCCTTTGTAAGATCACCACACCTAACTTTCGTCCCACTTTCACGTGTCAGCTGATGTGTGCGGTGTGTTCAACCGTTGACACACTTACACCAATGTCCTGAGGTCCTTTCGGTTACATTCCACGCCTCTCTCATGCAAATCCGTAGTTCGTAGGAGAGGCTTAGCAAACAAATGCATTGACACAGGGTCGTAGAACAGAACTAGCTTCCCATAACCTCATCAAGTAGACGTTTTAAGTGTTATTTATGAAAATGGAAAAATGAGTGACATTTGCCATTTGAGGGATGCGCTAACTTGATGCGGTTTTTCCTCACCAGCCAAATGTAGCAATATTTTGATCAGATTTCAACTCTTTCATTCGGAACCGCTAGCACTTATGCGGCCTTAGGGCCATGTCAGTGACCTCATACGGCCCTTCTCTACGTCCCGAATGCATATCCCATCCCACTATTATGCCATCCAAAAAACAACTAAATTGTAAATGATGAGAAAAATTAGTGGCGATCCCATACAGAAGACCTGGAATCTGCTTCTACAATTGAAAACTGCTCCCGTGATTTGTAGGATTGTTGTTACTACCAAAGCAATCGAGGAGACCCATGTTGACGTTGATGGATTCATGATTCTAGCTGTCATCATTTCTTCGGCCGGATGCTTTCCTTTCCCTTACTACCAAGGGAACATCAAGGATCTGCGTGCTTCCTGGGCGGTCAAGCTTTCCGCTGCTCATTGTGTGCTTCAGGATATCAGCTTTCTACAATGACGGTTGCAAATTCACGAAGTCACATCTTTATCATCAACACTTAAACAAGTCTTGAAGAAGGATTTGGAAACCTCATTGACGAGTGACCCCTTTTGAGTGGACTTAATCGACCCATACAACGCGCGACCACACTGGACCACTGGCGATTGGCCAAAGCATCCAACACCCAATACGCCTATTCGCACCAACATAAAACCAAAGCGCAATCTCTTCAACAATTTACTTGCCCGGAGTTACTTAGCTACACATTTCGAATCCTGAGCAAGTCATCCACGAGATCATACAGAACGGCCTAAGCAACCAGTTCAATTATCACTTTCGTTGCGCGTGCTCAGCTTCGACAAAAATTCACATTTGAACATTGTTGAATACATCAGCAAATAAGGAGCAGTAGTGGGTTTTCTACTCCACAATTTTCACAAAGCAGAGATCATTCGAGTACTGACATTGAAGTGTGATAGCTTTGCATTGAGGTTAGTCACACCAACAGCTCCGCAATTGATTAATGGCAGTCACTAAACCTTCAGTGGAGTGCCACTAACAGTTCTCGAATTTGAGTTGTTGGACGTGCAACCTAATTTTACTCTACTTTTTCCCGGTCATCGCAGTGATTCCACTGTCCTACTGATAGCAATGAAAGATGTCATCTTTGCGATTTGTCGATTACGCAGCCACGTAGTAATCCTTTGTGGTTGAATACAACACAGTTAGCCTTGCTTGGCCATAATGTTCCATTCAGTGTGTTTCACCATGGAGACAACCTTTGTCTAGACTGATGTACTGATTTTCCAAAAGAAGAAACAATCTGGATTAAAAAAACAACACTTGAAGTATCATCATTAGTGCCGATTTGCTACACGATTTGGAGGAAAAGCTACCACACTGAGTGAAATGACGCGAAGGTGCTACTGACTTGTTATAAGTAGCACCTGTGTGAGACGCTCACTGCCACACGATCGATGGAGCTGAACCGACCAGCTCAAATATGCAGAAAATCTCCCAACTTCCTTCACTGTGTCCAACATGTGCATACAAATATCGGCAAGGCGAGCTTTTCCTACCCCACCTATCCTACCTCCGGCAAGGGTCGTATAATCCGCAAATGGCCAGTTCGTCTCCACATTACGCTCAAGAGCTCTATCACCAAACGGTTCAAATTTAAAGAAAGAGGCGTAAAAGTTGACTGCGACTTGATTATCGCTTTGGTAAGAGAATCACTATGTCTGAATAGTACGAGCTCGGAACTCGCTTACACCTCAGGGGTCATGAGCCTCATTAAACATGGTAATCGCAAATACCATCCGCTCTTTCACCACGTGGTTCATTCAAACGATCCTGCCCTTCCCTTCTACCACCCTTACTATGCAAAAATTGGTAACTTCTAGACATTTTCATTAAAAGCTGGGACGAGGGCGTCTTGAGCTCACGACAACGACTACGTTGGTCCACGACCAGATTAAAAGTTGTCCTCCCGCCTCTCGCCCACAACCACATTCAATGCACATTTATAATAATGTTTTCGGAAATTATCAGTGATTTGTAGAAAGTCCACAAGAAATGCAGGTGCATTAGTCAATTAAGTACTTGCAAAGAGCGTCCAGATCGCGCATTTCGCAGTACTCCCACAGTTAAATCAACATGATTTCGTCTTACTAGGCCACATGGCATCGACGAATCGTTCATAGCATCAAGTGGGGACAACAAGGAAAGTAGGTTGTCTCAAGTAAATCACTTGAAGTCAAGGCCAAAGCAGACATAATGCTCGACCAAAATAAACACATTGGGCAAACGGAAGAGACTGCAGACACCTCCTCCGGCGAAGACAACATTGCCAAACATGCCCAATCAACCGAAACTGAGAGTTGAATCAACAACAGATGCAGTATATGAAAGTTTCAGAAAGCATAATCTACTAACTTGTAAAAGCACCTGTCGCCTGTGCACTCAATTGGACGCTCGGTGCCAACAAATGAAGCAAGTGAAGAAAGCACAACATGGCAACGCAAAAGGAGAAAAAGGTACTTCAGCAACCATCAAAGCCAGCATTGGGGAAACATTGTCGGTCGTTCCAAAACTACCTTGGAATTTGTCAGTGATTTGATACAGGTCAGAAAGCATTTGGAGGTTCGTCTTTACAACCACTACGGCTAAAAGATGAGACTGAAATTAACAAAAAGCTTTATCCTGACATTTTAAATACAGCTGATTGATCACTTTGCCACGGACCGCAGCAATAACAACGTTATCACCTTAACAAACGGTTTCAGACTGGAAATGAAGCATAGTAACGAGTAAGCATTACTGAGTGACCACTGATAGCCTCCAATCTCGTAGCGATGGCCCGGGCTCGATTAGAGCTCATCCCCGATTTTGCCAACTTCACTTCCTTCACCACCAAGGCAGCCCCAATAACGGCAGTTGAGGTAACATGTTTGCGCTAGGCTGCTTCCAGCCCCTTTGCCACCTAATCGCACGTGGCCTGCGGTGCTGCGTTCGATGATAACGCCACTTCTCCACGTACCGCATAATCCACCACTACTGCTCCTTCATCCTCTCTCCAGCGATGCATCCGTGTTTGCTCCTCCACCTCATCTGTCCTCGCCTCGCCTTCCTTCGACTCAAGAAGTACCACCATCGAAAACGCGTCTGAATAAACTACGCCACATAAAAGTAATGATTAGCTCACACAACAAGACTTCTTCCATCCCACTTTCAACAGGCCTACCAACCCAAATGCTTTATTACTCCATTGCCGTCAATAACCTTCTCATAAAAAATAGGTGCATCGATTTACCAAAAAAAGCCCCACACCAGCTTTACTACATTAAATTCAGCCAACTGTTACAAACCGATAGGGAACCAACTATATGAAATTGACATAGAGCCCATTTGATAATCCAGGCCACCAAATCTGTTACGTTGGTAGGGGAAGTAAACACTTACTGTAGCTCCCACTAAGTGACAGTCATCAGCCACACCCACGACTGAGCAGAGACGGGAAAGAAATCGAGGGCTTGACAACTAGACTTCCACCAAGAAAGCAGATTTTTGACTGTTCGCCTCCACCCACCCACCCGTTGCCATTAAACTGTGGTTCACCGCCTCATGCAGTGAACATCGAATAGAATACACACTGTCAAAACGGACAGTGTAAGGGCGCAGACTCTTTCGATCCTCCGATCACTGTAGCGTACAAAAGAGACGTTGTCCTTGACCTTTGCTACTGAAAACCGGAGAGAGAAACGCCTATCGAGGTGACAAAGGTGCTTTTATGCAGAAATGCTTCCAACGCCGTTTTGGCATTGGCCAACTATTGTTTGGCAGGATAAGATTTACCTAGAGCAAAATTAAACCTCCACATAAAACTTAAATGAGATAACAGGGCGGACAGTGAAACTTTGTGCTTTGGCATTGTGCCATTAAATTATGGTGCATCTCCTCTAACCCCAACGCTGCACGATTCTCACTATTATTTGCTTCTCTAATCAACGAAAAGATGTATGAGTTTCACTAGACCCTTTTCAAAGCCCTCGAAGGTCGCACTTCTACATGCCAACATCGAAGTCAGCACGCAGTTGCATGCTCTCATTTCCCATTCAAGTCAACAGTTATCTGAACTAAAGTAAAGGGATGGAAACATCATGGACTGTTTTCTTGTAAGTGGACCTTCATGCGTAATTGCTGAAATAACTACAAACCCACATTTTCGGTTTTGCCAATGTGCTAGAGGCCAAAATGAGGCGCAGAGGGCTGCATCCTGCGAGTGTTGTATTATTTGTCAATTTCGTCTAACAAATTTGTCCGTACTTGTAGGGTGAAAAATTAAGACTGCGGTTGTCTCGTCCCAATCTTATGCCTTCCTAAAACAACTATTTTAGGACCGCAAACGTTACCTCATAACCCCCTATAATAGTTCGCAAGGTTTTCATACACGCACACGAACGAAACGCACAACCGACAAGGAAAACCCGGACACTCGTCCTTTGTCTTAATTAGGCAAGAAACTACGCCTACCAGAGTCAGCAAGCTCAACCATACTGTAACGAGGCGCCTGCGACAAAAGAGGCATTGTCGGTAGCAGTACTCGATTAAATTAGATAACAGAATTCGAGTATTCCACCACAGACACTAGTCCGGAAATAAATAGCTACAATTTCAAGGCTAATCCATAATTCTGAACACAAATCAAACAAATAAAATTACCTCTGAAACAGATACTTACACTTCTGGTTCATTTAAAGTAAAGTGGGAATTAAGCACGGCAATCACAACCACATCAAACCATAGATTCTCATACATCCCGCCGGTTATGAGCAAAGACTATTCGCTGTACAAATAGCAAAGCTTAGTAATAAGCATTGCTTTTAACTCCAAGTATCACGCTTCTCAACATTTTGAATGAAATAACGCAAAGCTAGAAAAAATTTGGCTTCTCTTAGGTCCCTTATAACAAAAAAGCGATTCTTCAGCTACTCGCATGAATCTTACAAATCCGCCATGAAGATATGTCTCTTATCCCTGTCCCTTTCAGCCATCAGTGCAACTAAATACGGTGATGCAATGGTGCCTAAAAAATAAATGAAGAAAATCAGTTGATTCTCTTGTCAGCAGGGTTACTATAGTGCGTCCAGGGTTAACTGCTCCACTAATTACACAGTAGTATACCAAAGCGATTGAAATGATAATTCAAGTAAAAGTTTGATTTACAATCAATTGTGCAGGCTAGGGCTGCCACTTTTGCGCATGCATGTCAATCGTGTTCGAATGCATTGCTAAATTCAGTATAATCACGGCTCGATCTACGAGGGCACGGCGATGAGCTTGCGGACTTTCGCTGTGAACTACTTGTTGCCCATCTAGCTTGTCGTGTAGAAGTGCCAGGTCCTTCGGAAAAATCGGTGTTATTATTCGCTTTGAATGGTATGCTATCTTTGTAACGGTGAATTTTGATTAGTGGTAGCTTGATTTGCGGAAAAAGTTGGGAATCTTCTAGGTTTCTGTACTCGTTTCCAATACCTTTTAAAAGGTACTTATTCTTACGTATACTTACTCATTTATCCGAGATAACTACGAAAAGATGAAGTCACTGTTGGGTTTCATTTGTTTTGAAATACAATGCAGAGTTGCGTTTACTTTTATGCTGCACGCCATTCAAGGCGACTAATTAAGATTGTTCTGGCAGCGTTTTGAGTGGCCTGTAATTTTATTGGCGGTGAATTGTAACAGCTTGGTCTACTTTGTTAAATGCAGTTAAAATGTGCCCAATATTTATCTTTTTGTTAAAGACATTGCAGGCATTGAAATCGACGGAAGTTTGCTTTCTTCGGTGGAGCGTTTGTGATGAGGTGAAAATGAACCTCAATGTTCAAATTGTTATCATCCCCTTTTATGCGTAAATGTTTTTAGTGTATGCGTTTGTCGAACGGCGTTTTGCTTTAGCCCTAGATTGCCAAATATTTTCATAATTTGTTCATAGCCAAAGTTGGATTGGCCAAGTTGTTATTATACTCGTGCCAGCATACTAGATCGCGCCTGATGGACACTTTGAGTTCTAATTACTCGTTAACTTCTGCATCACTGATTGAAACCTTCGATCGTAGTTGAGTTAGCCTCTTCTTAATGCAGCATATGTGCAAGACCTCAGTAGCCGCTGAATCGTCGGCTCAGCTTCGGCAAGCGTTGGTGCCCGATTCTGATCCAGAAGCAAAGAACTGGGGCCTAGGGAACATAAAATTGTTTGTCTAGAAGGCTGTAGTGGACTTTCGTGCAATGCGATTAAGTAGCCCGGATTCTTAAACGCAACGTGAATTAAGTTCGTTTTAGCGGGACCATGATGGGTTGATTTGAAACGAGTTGTAGGCGACGCACTTGTAGAACTGAAACATTCCATTGTTAGTCAAACCATGCGTGGCGTTTTGGTAAGCACAAAGTGGATTTAACGGGTGTGTATGGTTGTGGCACTCTCATTTCCTTATCGCAGATTGTTTGAGGCTGCGGAGGAGATGGGGCATCTACTGACCTGCTATTTTCGGGTGTCAAAACTTTGGTGGAATTGAACAGGCTTTGAATTTTTCGCAGACTGATGGCAATGCACTTGTGAGTTATGGCTATTGATATTAGACAATGTGACTTGAAGTCCCGGTGTCATTAGTTGACGGAGGTCACCGGTAGATTGCACCTTCCACGGTATCGAGTGGGCACGAGAAGTCTGTTATGGGGAACGGCTGTAGGTATCTGTCTGTTTGAAAGGGAAAATAGATGCTTGGGTGGTTGTGTGTGGATGGCGTTGTGGTATCCAAGACCTATGAGGAGGGGATGGGGAGGGAGGGGGGATGTGTTGGATTTGTGGGTAAAGTTGAATGTCTGGTCGAGAGTAGGCTTGAGAATGTTATTTGACTAAAGTTCTAATAATTTGCAGGTGGTCAGCGTTGGAATCGGAGTTGTTTGAGGTGCTGCGTGGCTGCTGTTGATGTGATCGCGCTTGAGATGCGATGGGAGATGGGTACGTGGGGTGGCGATTTGCACTGAAGTGAATTGGCAGCGTATTTATTGCTGCTTACCGATCATAGGGAGTGGGATGAAGCCCGTCTGTATTGACTATGCTGCTGTTGCCCATCCTTTTGTAGTCTTGGAGTGCAGATGCTTCAACACTTCAGTGGAAAGCGTGGGCGAGATGTCACCCAATAGCACAGTGTTTTGTTATGACAGCGTTGCGTGGTGTAACGCTCGATCTTTCATGTGTTGCATTGGCTTTTTCATTGCGCTGCTGTTGACTTTTATGGTGTGCTCATTGACTTTTTGAGACTGAGGATTGTAGATGGTGATGATGGGCAGCCTGACGGTGGTTGAGTCGCTTTTTAACGACATCACAGGCTCATGAGGCTTCCAACATCACCCATTTTTCGCCGTCGGTGGCAATGGCAAGGGGGAATGTGGATGTAGAAGTCGATCTATGAGACTGCACTGAGCGCCTTTGAACTCGTCATCTTCGTCGTCGTTGGCAGCTGCGGTGTTGCAGTCATTCGACCAATCGATTGTGCCGAAAGTTCTCTTGCTCAGTATGAAGTATTCATTCATCCAGGACATAAGGGGCGTGTCTTCGTGTTTGGATGCACTTTTAATGACGTTCACATGTGGGTGTTGCAGTGCGTGGGATGGCCTATTGCCTGAGTGTGATTAGTTTGGGCGAGAAATGGGAACTGCTCACCGACTTAATGCTCCACTTATTGCTGCAGATCCCAGCCTACATAGCGTATATTGCATGAAATTGTGCGAGTTTGGGATTCTTGTGTGTGCGTGTGTGTTTGAGTGTGTCGTTTAACGGTCATCTGCGAGGTGATGGTATCGAGTGTAGTTCCGCTATCTGAGATAAGCATTTGGGCTTATCTTGGCATGTTTGCGATGTGACAGTAGATTTTAGACCGATAACCATATCAAAATCTAGTTATTCTGTTACTATAGTTGCCATGATGCCGCGCCGTTGACGGAAGCTTGAATTTTCTTTGTTAGGTCAATATTTCCTCCACTAGTCATGGACACGCGTGATGGCTAGCACATTTCTCCATCTCATACGAAATTATCCTACACAATTGGGAATGAGGAGACTGGCGACACAGTACTCTCATTGAGGAGAGTACGGAGGACGGTGCTGGACAAGGCGAAGTGGACTATGTAATGCACCAGTGGTTTGTTAAATGACGGATTTTGGTAGTGGGTCCACTTCATTGCATCGCTGTTTTACCTTTGCGGGGTGGTGTGCTAACTACAAGTCTATGCATTCAGTCCGGGTATGATGTCGTGTTCTTTCGCCTTCGGGGAAAAAAAGCCGAGGGACTTCATTACGCATGTATGAATTGGTAATAGAGGTGTGCTATTGAAGACTAAAGCTCTCATAGCCGCAGTCAATTTGTACGACTATGTGACAAGTGTGGCACATCTTGCTTCAGTAGGTGTGAAGATGCTTTTATTTTGTTGGGTCGCAGTCAATTGATGGCAGCATGGGTAATGGGTGCATTTCGAAGTGAGTTCCTACTGTTGAAGATTTCGTGAACCTTGAAAAAGTGGCACGCTGCCACCTAGCCTTGAGAATGGCTTTAGAAGGTGCAAAATGTGTAACTTGTGGGTGATTGGATAGGTGGGTGTCAGGAGAAAGGGGAAGGGGAGGGTGCACGCTGCTTTATGAATCGCGTAACATCGCCTCCTCTACAGGGCGACTCTAAATGTTGTTGGGTTGTCAATTCAGCACGCGATATCGTCGAGCAGACGTAGTAGCCAATGCCACCATTGAGCGACTGTGTGGAGTTGAATGATATGCTGGCGCTTCAACTGTCTCGTTGGAGTGGCATTGAAATCCCCCTCAGGTTAGCAGAATTGGTCTGTAAACAAAGTAAGGCCGATTGATGCACACTATGGCACAACTACATGATAGAAATATCGGAATAGAAATAACGTGAAACGCTTCTCCATGGGGATCAGACTAGTCAGGACAAAGGTGAAACGACGACACAGGCTGTAAGAGCAAAAATTAGCTTTTTGTGTCCAAACTTTCTAGTGTCAAGGCTAGCAGGGAATTTTACTTAAGGAACCTAGCTTCCGCATCTGTGTGTGCTTGAGTTTTGGGCAAATCAATCCTAAAGTAAATACGTGGTGGTACATTGTGGGATGACCTGGAGACATTTCGAGGACTTAGGACAAACTAATTTGCTCAAGCCACTTAAGAAAGACTTGATGTCGTTTTGTATTGCTTCATAGTGGAGGAGTTCTGCCTCACAAGGCGAGGACGGCGACGACCTTGACAACGTGATAATACCACGCTGATGGGTCGCGATGGCAAAGAAAATGTAGTTAGTAAAAAGCAAACTGCGGAAATATGGAGAACTGAATGAGTCTTGAGATGGTAACCTTGAAGCACAACAATGAATTCCTCGTTGTAGGATAAAACTGGAAAGCATTTAAGCAATCTTATTGCGGAAAATAAATGTGAGGTGTTTTAGGAAAAGCGGAATGCAGTAAATACAAAGGGAAAGGCTAAGAAATGAGGAGAATAAAAGGGGATGAACTATGTGTACAAAAGATGAAAGTCTATGCAATAGCCTAAATCCAAGATGAATGCGAATTGGAGGAAAGTAAGAAGTGGAAGGCAAAGAGCCACTCGAGGAAGAAGGAAAAGGGGTTGAGAGGGGGAGCAGAATGGCGAAAAAAGTAAAGAAGAAGGAGATAGCACTCACAGCGAATGATGTTGTGCAAGCGCCTACATCGCCACGTGTCCTGCTGTCTACGACCCGATGGATGCGATCACTGCCCAAAACTTCACTGGCTACACGAGCTGAGTGCGCTTGCAGCAACCATGCCTCCTGGTGGCAGCGACTCCGATCGACAAATGCAGCATGACGTATGCACCAGAATTTCTTAACCGAACATCAAATGAAGGAAAGGAGAGGAAGGAATGCAGGGGTGGAACGGATGTCCTTCCCTCGGTGTGAGGTGAGGAAGGTGCTTAGTACTTGAAGGTGGTGGTGGTGGTGGTGGTGGTGGTGATGGTGGTGGTGGTGGTGGTGTTTAGTACTTGGTGAAGGTAAAGGTCATCACCTATCTCCTCCGCTAATCATTGACTGTGCAATCAGGTTCATCAAAAACAACAACGACAACAACAGGAAGTGATATGTTCCTAATACCCTCATAGTGGAGATGCTGCATTGGCCAGAAAGACAATCTCACCAACTTGTCTTGGTGTGGGGTGGGGAGCATGCATCCCCTCCTCCATCAGTGTCAAATGGAGTCGGTAAACCTAAGTCGGTGAGGTTGGTTACGTTGGTGCCACGTAAGCCCACCGATAGCTCTGGTTAAGAGACGTCTCTGCCTATTACGAGTCTTCTTTGGCTCGTAGTTCACCTCGTGCTTCTTCCCTTTCTCCTCCTTCCCTTCCTGCTTCGAACGATTCTTTGGCCTTCTCCTTTTCCTCTTTTCAGCGCAACCCTCTATTGCGCAACCCACACCTCCTCGCTCCATCTATTCGCACTCATCTGGAAGTTCAGCTATCCCATAGCTCGTGTCTGCAGCAGTGGCTCCTTGCATTTCTTCCGACCGCAGCTCCCACATCGGACGACTTCTAGGCTAGGCAAAGAAATGGAGTATCTTTTAAACCCTGATGAACTTTGCATTAGTCGCTTCTGTTGAGTCCTCCTCCTCCTCCTCCTCTTTCACATGAACATTTCTCTGAAGTGCCTTGTGAGCGAGTGCTCTGCTTCTCTGGCAACCTGCAAGTGATTGGCGTTAGTAGAGGCGTGTGTAGAAAGGCGAGCACTTATCTCTTATCATTAACACAAGGCTTACAATGCCTGCCGCAGTCCAGGCAACTGAAAGCTGCAAAAGAAAGCGAAAGAAAGAGGGCAGTAAAGCACGTCGGATTAGTAGTGGCGCTTAGTTTGAGTGTGTGACGCAATCAATGGATTCAATCGATTGCTTCACCATTTGAAAGTCAGCTGTCTGGTGAATGTCACACTGCACGTGCAAAGCCTGAAGGCAGGGTAGGCGAATGTTATCGCCACAACCGAAGCAGGCGTCTCATCACTCACTCATTCACTGAGTGTGGGTGGGTGTAGGGTTGGGTGAGTGAGTATGTGGGTGAGAGGTAGTTAGAGAATGGAAAGTGATGGGTTGAATGAAAGAGTGAAGGGTGTGGGTAGGGGTGGAGGCATATAGATGATAGAAGGAAAAGAGAGAGGAGTGTGGCGTGAGAGAGCATGGCGCGTCGGCAACAGCACTGAGGAATGTGTCAGTGTTGTTGGGTAGCACCACACTCACTCACTTCACTAATGCTGCACTGCTCACGTCTTGTCATCAGTTGTGGAGGATGCTTTGGCGCACACTGCGTGCAGGCGCAGTAATACCAGTACCAGTAGTTGCAGTAGCAGTAGGTGGTAGTGGTGGTGGCAGCACGTACACCTTTGGGTTAGCTCCACTGAGAGATGTTGTGTAATGATGTGAAGTGAACGGTGCTAACAACTGTCGGTAATCAGAGAATGAGGAGGTGTGGAAGGGTTGTTGTGATGGGTGAGGCCTAATTTGTGGGAAACAGGGATAACGACGTCCTGCCACCTACTTGGCTCGACGTGGCGCTAGAGGCGTTGTGAGCGCAGAACACGACAAGAGTGATTTGTTGTGCACGGAACATTTTGTGATAAGCATGGAGACATGAGTGAGCAGCACTGGCCTTCGGTCAACCGCCGCCGGCGCCACCACGCGCAACTCTTGTTTGTGGAGTGAAGAGGCTTTGCAACGTCACCACCAGGCTGCCATCGTTGCTTGTCCATGGTGGCGATAGTAGCAAGGGAGACTGAGGCTGTAGATTGTGCTACATTTTGGGTTTAACGAGAGGTGTTGAATCCTGAGGCCCCACGTCTTGGCATGTTTTGTTTTTGCTGTACTTCTTCAGACTTGTTGCCTGCTGCACCATTGGGATTTGGGTTGAATGGAGCATTGCTCTTTTTCCTCTTCTTCTTCTTACAAAAGCCAATTTCTTAGGTTAGATCATGCAATCTGTCTTTTAATTAAACATTTTATAATCGAATGCGATAAACTGAGTTGCAATGGAGAAGTGTGAGCACCTTTGTAGGAAAGCCCTTCTGCGGTGGGTGGATCGCTAGCGAATATCAGACCGTAGACACATCAGTTGAGAGCATCTGACTACAGCGATTGCAGCATTTCTAGGATGGAAGGAAGGAGACAGAGGAAGGTCTAATGACTGGGAAGAATACGTGCATTCAGCAAACAGAAAGTAATCGGGGCTGCTGGCATGGCCCAGAGGCCAGCCCATCCGGCTAGGGAAGCAATGTGACCACCCAAGTGACCGTAACCGAAACCGACTGTCAAACAAAGTATTACAACGGCTTAGCATTGTATCAATACCAAAATGCTTGGTAAAAGTACGTTTTCCCTCGCCGCATTCCACAATTTTTTTATACATATTGACCTCCCCATGGAGTAATTTTTATTTCCTTTCAAAAAAAGTTGAGCGTTAAACGGAAATTTTGGACTTTGGCAAAGCAAAGTAGTATATTGTAAATGTGAAACTATAATCTTCGAAGCGCAAATGTTTTAACGTTTTTCCAGCGTTTCTCTTGTCACCAGAAGAATTGATGCCGAAAAATGGTCCAGCCTAAATAATGGCTTCCATTCAAAATCAGCCAAAGATTGGTTCTACAAAGTTCGCAACATTATTAATTACTTTTGAGTGGTTAATTAGTGAATAGAAACTAATAATTTACCTCTTCGGTGAATGAAAATTCATAGAACTGGCTCCTAGAAAGGTCGGATGCTGTAATAAAAAGGTTGATAAATTTAGGTAAGTTGATTGAGTAGTTTATGGTTCCATAGGATATGAACACAACACTTACCCAACAATATCAATCTGTTGTTGAAGGAGACAAGAGATGTAAGTGGCGGGATAAAGTTTAAAACTGCATGAAGACGAGTCCACTGAGCGTTCGTCTGTTCGATCGATGTCAGTGGAAGGCATTCAGCACTTAACTCGTCGTCCCCTCCTACTACCACTACGCATCCTTTGAAGTAGGCCACTCCTGGACGATAGCGTGTCTGTAACATCGGGGTGAGCTCGATCCATCGCCAACCGCTCCCATTCTTTGCATCTTCTACCAATATTTCAGCATATCTTGATGTCATCGTTCGTAAATCATTCTGACAAAATCCACCAACAACTACGATTCCTATTTCTGGGATATTTAATGCCGATGCATCACTTCGTGCATACCGCATGTGAGGGAGCTTGGTGAGCCTAGAAAATTGTCTCATCCTCATCAAACATACTTGCCACTGTCAATGTCCAATTTTTCACAAGTGGGAAGGAGCGTCCCAGCGTAGGAGCCGCCAAAAATAAAGATCGAACCCTTTCTCGACGCGACCGTATAATCGTCGCGTAGCTTTGTTGTAAAGGACTTGTAAGAAATAAAACCATCTCGGCAATTTACAAGCATCACACCACTCTCTGTGCCATCACACCTAACGACACATAACCTACCTGAAAAGTAAAGAATAAAGCCGTCAATTTAATTTACTGTCTAATAAAGTTGTTTCTCCACGCAAAAGAACTGAAACACTGAACGATTCGTAGGGTTGCAACTGCGGCACAGATGTTAAACACCAGGTCTTGAAAACAGTACTGTAGCCGAAGATCATCAGCACCTCCCTAAACGATATAAGAATTTGTCATATATTAAGAGTATAAAATGGCATGAAGGTTATGAAAAGAAGTAGTTCTACAATATTCTATGGTCAAAAATCGGAGCACTTATCGAATCGGCTAGTCGGTTCTTTGGAAGGGTAGTCATGTTGATATTAGAAGTGGTTCATGTACTTGGTTAGCAGCGGGCATTTAGAGACAGGTCGAAGCATCCACTTCGCCGCGTTCCCGTTTGGATTCATTCCACGGTTTGGCGGAACATGGGCTGAAAACAGTCACAGAAATAAGGGTTAAGATAACTCACAGAAGTTAGAACTACAGAATGCTAAATAGTGTCATCAATCCAATAAATTCACACCTATGACTCTCAAATAAATCCATCCGCCCAACCCATTTTACATCTTTCATTGCCCACCCATTTCGCATCTATCACTCAATCTCAAATCCAATTCATCCTTTTATGCACCGATTACATCTGTTTTATTAACTACAAAGCCCTCCCCCCTTTGCCCATGTCAGTGTGTCTTTTTTAGTCATCCAGCAAAATTGCTCAACCTTGAATTTCACATCCTTTAAACTATCCCCTTATTCACTGTGCTTACCATTAATAAAGAGTTCTGAAGACCTCCTCACAAACGTCCAGTATTCGCTTTGACATTGTGGGGACAGCCTTGTCAATTCAATCCTCGAAATTATCTTCCCAAACACCTTTGCCTTTTCCTTCACGTCACACCCATCAATGCCTGCTTCCAGCCAACTGCGAATCGCTCGGAACTTTGTTTCCTCACTCACGCATTTCAGCCGGTTGCTTTCCAATAGCATCTCGAAGTGCTGCGCTGTCGTCTGCATCAGCAGCCCCCTTCGCAAGCACACATCTTCAAAATGTTCCGCCATCAGTGGAATGCATAGCTCCATTAATCCACGATTCAACGTAGCATTGGCCACCGACCACACCTCTGCCACATTGTCTAGGGAGATTCTTTAGTCAATCGGGTTTTAACACTGGAAAAGACTTCTCCCACCTCGTTCTTATGAACTCCACACACCAAGAGACGATTCTCTTGGAGCCGAGATTGTGTGCCAGAAGGTACAACCGAGTAGCGTTTCCCGAAGAGATTGTAATTCTGCCCGTGTATGCATAGTCGACAACAGCCTCGACAATACTGAAAGAGGGTTAGTGAAGACAGTGATATGCACGTACTCTGCAGAAAAGCGTTTCCATTGTGTTGTCACTCCACCTTGTTTGGTGGTCAGTGCTTTAAAAAAAAGCGGAAACCTGGCTGCCAGAACCAGTTGATGTGCATTCACACATTTCCCATCCTTTGTCTTTAAGTTGGAGCATGAAACCAATGTGCGTAACCTCACCTCAATTCGTAGATCAGTGAGTTTTCCTTGTTCACGGAAGGTGTCAATTCTGTGAATAAGAAACAATTCAGCCTTATCGTCCGATCTCACTACGGTCTCCATCTTTCGCTCAGGAATTGAGGTGTGAATAGGCGGCAAAGTGCTTTTTGTGTTTAACCCGAGATGTGTGTGTGTGTGTGTGTGTGTGTGTGTGTGTGTGTGTGTGTGTGTGTGTGTGTGTGTGAATGAGTGAAGGAATGTAAGCGTGGCGCGCGTTGAGGAGCCTCTGGTAACCTGCAAGAAACTAAGAGATTGGCTGCAATGCACAAGTGGTGAGTGGACCTGCGCCAATTGGCAATCATTTGTGTGCTTTGAATGTTCTCGTAAATGTAATAATTGAATTTGCAAGCTCAAGTGATCCTTGCTTGACGTGATGCAAGAAGGGCGTATGCTGTGGCTCGGATGATCTGTGACGACCTTGACAGAGAGATTGAAAATGGACTTGCAAAACTGCTTGCAACGGCGTTCACTACGCGTATCCGTGTTACGGGCCCAAACTATGCTAAATAGCAGTTAAATGTGCCCTATGTGGCGTCACCTATTTACATCGTAGTTTAATTAAACTTCGCTAATAAAAATTCCCTAACTTCCTCTTCCTATTCAACCACCACAAATGTTTCCACATGATTTACAGCGAAATGTGTGTAGTTGTTTGCTCAGAATTACAAACTTCTTGCAATAAGTCAGCTAACACTTTGCTAACCCAGAGAAATAGACATGCCGACTCACAATTGGCCTCCAAATTCACCCAACAGACTTGCGTAACTCATTTCTCCTCTTCATTAGCAGTCAGTGATTTGGTTACTTGAGGGCAAAGACATCAGACATTCATTTCTCTCATACAATCGCGAATAAGTTCGTGTTGACACTGTTTTTCAATCGTCGTCGCTGTCAACCTGTCAACGCCTCCAAAACCATTCCAAGTCTACGATTGCTCAGGTCATTTTTGCCCCAACTCACAGACACACAGCTCCTCCAGGGTGAGCGCTGTGCTAAAAGTCGTCCGGATGATAGGTAAGTGCTCTTCCTGGTGATGTGTGCATTTCAATGAATGTTATCTAACTGCCAGAAGGGTTTCGTGGCTGCCTACAAAGCGAGAGAGCAACGTGAGCCAAATATCGGTGCATTCGGAGGCAGTAATAATCAAAGTAGAGGTGTGAGACTTCTTCAAGTGACGCCTCATGCACTGGTGGCATTCACCATCAATGAAGCAAAGTCTCATTTTCTGCGTGTTAGTCTTGCCCCTTGGCTCGAGCTCTATTTGAGCATCATACATCACAGTTGTTCAAATAAACCGATTTACTTTTACTTGGTTTTTCAAAGTGAAGAGATGATGCTGGTACAGTCTTCACTGGTGGACGATTTGGTGGCATCAAGTTTGAGAAGACACCCTCCAATGTGCTACTATTATTTTTAAAATCAAATTGAGTCGAGAAAACGTAAGTTGATCGAAGGTTCCTTTGTAAGATCACCACACCTAACTTGCGTCACACTCTCACGTGTCAGCGGATGTGTGCGGTGTGTTCAACCGTTGACACACATACACCACTGTCCTGAGGTCCTTGTGGTTTCATTCCACGTCTCTCTCTTATGCAAATTCTAAGTTCATAGAAGAGGCTACGCAAACAACTGCATTGACGCAGGGTTGTAGAACAGAACTAGCTTCCCATAACCTCATCAAGCAGGCATTTTAAGTGCTATTTATGAAAATGGAAACGTGAGTGGCAATTGTCATTTGAGGAATGCACAAAGTTGCTGGGGTCCTTCCTCACCAGCCAAGTGCAGCAACATTTTGATCAGATTTCAACTCTTTCATTCGGAACCGCCAGCACTTATGCGGCCTTGAAGCCATGTCAGTGACCTCATACGGCCCTTCTCTACGTCCCGAACGCACATCCCATCCCACCATTATGCCATCTAAAAAAACAACTAAATAGTAAATGATGGGATTATTAGTGCCGATTCTATACAGAAGACATGGAATCTGCTTCTGCAATCGAATACGACTTGCTCGGAGCCACTTAGTCACACCTTTCGAATCTTGAGCAAGTCATCCACGAGATCATACAAAACGGCCTAAGCAATGAGTTCAACCATTAGTTTCGCTGCGCGTGCTTAGCTTCGACAAAAATTCACACTTTAACTTTGTTGACTACATCTCCGAATAAAAAGCAGTAGTGGGTTTACTACTCCACGATTTTCACAAAGCGGAGATTATTCGAGTGCTGGCATTGAAGCGTGTTAGCTTCGCATCGAGGTGAGTCACACCAACAGCTCCGCACTTGATAAATGGCAGTCACAAAACCCTCAGTGGAGTGCCACTAACAGCTCTCGAAATTGTGTTGTTGGACGTGCAGCCTAATTTCACTCCACTTCTCCCCGGTCATCGCAGTGATTCCACTGTTCTACTGATAGCAATAAAAGATGTCATCTTTGCGATTTGTCGATTACGCAGCCACGTAGTAATCCTTTGTGGTTGAATACAACACAGTTAGCCTTGCTTGGCCATAATATTCTGTTCAGTGTGTTTCACCATGGAGACAACCTTTGTCTAGACTGATGTACTGATTTCCCAAAAGAAGAAACAATCTGGATTAAAAAAAAACAACACTTGAAGTATCATCATTAGTGCCGATTTGCTACACGATTTGGAGGAAAAGCTACCACACTGAGTGAAATGACGCAAAGGTGCTACTGACTTGTTGTAAGTAGCACCTGTGTAAGCTGCTCACTAGCACACGATCGATGGAGTTCAACCATCCGGCGCAAATATGCAGAAAATTGCCAAACCTCCTCCACTGTGTCCAATATGTGCATACAATTATTGGCAAGGCGAGCTTTTCCTACCCACCTAGCCCACCCCCGGCAAGGGCCGTATAATTCGCAAATGGCCAGTTCGTCCCCACATTACGCGCAAGATCTCTTTCACCAAACAGTCAAAGTTTAAAGGAAGGGGCGCAGAGGTTGACTGCGACTTTATTATTGCTTTGGTAAGAGAATCACTATATCGGAATAGTACAAAATCGAAACTCGCTTACACCTCAGGGATCACGAGCCCCATTAAACTCGGAAATCGCGAATACCGACCGCTCTTTGTCTACGTAGTTCATTCCAACGATCCTCCCCTTCCCTTCTACCACCCTTACTATGCGCAAATTGGTCACTTCTAGACATCTTTCTTACAAGCTAGGACGAGGGTGTCTTGAGCTCAGGAGAACGACTACGTTGGTCAACGACCAGATTACAAGTTGTCCTCCCGCCTCTCGCCCACATTTTCAGTGATTTGTAGAAAGTCCGCAAGGAATGCAGGTGCATTAGTCAATTAATTACTTGCAAAGAGCCTCCAGATCGCACATTTTGTCTTACTAGGCTACATGGGATCGACGAATCGTTCATAGCATCAAGTGGGGACAACAAGGAAAGTAGGTTGTCTCAAGTAAATCATTTGAAGTCAATACCAAAACAGACATAACTTTTGACCAAAATAAACACATTGGGCAAATGGAAGAGACTGCGACCACCTCCTCCGGCGAAGACAACACTGCCAAACATGCCCAATCAACCGAAACTGAGAGTTAAACCAACAACAGATGCAGTACATGTCAAGTTTCAAGAAGCATAATCTACTAACTTGCATAAGCACCTGTCGCCTGTGCACTCATTTGGACGTTCGATGCCAACAAATGAAGCAAGTGAAGAAAGCACAACATGACAAAGCAAAAGGAGAAAAAGGTACTTCAGCAACCATCAAGGCCAGCACCTGGCGAGCAATGTCAGCTGTTCCGAAACCATCTTGGCATTTACCAGTGATTTAGTACAGGTCAGAAAGCATTTGGAGGTTCGTCTTTACAACCACCACGGCTAAAAATGGGACTGAAATTTACAAAAAGCTTCCCTCCAGAGATTTAAAATACGGCTGACTGAACACTTTGATTTTCAAACTGCAAATCAACCATGGCAGTTGCTTTCTCAGAATGCAATACACAAATCCTTCAGAGTAGGCAAATACAGGCCGATGATTGACAAGTTGTAGGCACATTGTGGTAAGCACACGCTAGTCACAACCTTTCAACGCAAAAAAAGACAACACTCAATTTCCATTCCCTATTAAGGTCAATCACACTTTGACGGAATTCGAAGCCAACGATGGGCAAAAACAAACGGGACCAAAGCAGTGAAAGAGGTATGTACGTGACCAGTCCCAAGCCACATACACTGACATCTAACCCTCCCCTTCCACATAAAACGCACTCATCTTAGCCTCGCCACCCAAAACAATCCCAAAAGTGGTGAGCGCATATTTCAAATAAAGACAATTTCCTATTGACTCGTCCTCATCTGCTGATCAGCTAGACGCGCGTTCAGTGTCTGCGGCTAGCGTTGTCTACAAATGGAACCAACTCATCGGAGTCGACTGGGTTGGCAGTACCTTAGCACATCTGGAACAAATCAACCTCCTCCAACATCAACAACCCAACCACGCGCCTCACCGATGGAGACGCTGTGCACGTCAGCACCGTGAACTCTAATCTGCGATCATCTCCAGGCAATCTCAAAACACGCGACTAATCCATGAGCACTGTCAAACAATTTAAAACGCGATCCATCAAATGACTTGATTAGAGGAATCAATGCCACATCGAACAGGCGAAATCGAATTCGTTGAGTTTACAAATGAAGCCATATTTAGTGCATTAGTCCACAAAAAATACGTGAACGAAGAAAATAAAACGATGAAGGGCAAATGATGGATGACTGCGTGAACAGGGACAAAAATTGTTATGAAGTAGCTAAGCATTTAGCGTTGTGAGTGGATAAATAGGAGAGCGATAAAAGTTTAAAAAAGTAGGGGGCAGAAGACGACAGTCATTACCAGGAACTCAACCTGCAGTGTTGCGTTCCACGATGACGCGAAGGAGACTGAGCTGCCCAGGAGAGATCGTCAGCGGTTTCTGGGTTCGTGGTCGCCAAGACAGTGCTACAGCAACAGCCTCAACGTAGTAGAAGGGTGTAGGTTCAACAATGCGTCGTCGATCACTGCCTTCGCCGCATCACGTTCCTTGTCGGTAAGAAGAGTAGGGTCATAGTGAAGTGGGAATGAATGGTTAACGGGTCATGGAGGCATTATGTGAAGGAAGCAACTGAGCAGATGATGATATTTCACAATGAGACAACAAAGAGTACTCATAAACTTAAAACCAAGGATGATAACCAAAACTAACCAAAAAAGTAGCATATCTAAGTTAAGCACCATGGGGCAATCGACATCTGCGTAGAAATCACATCAAGCAGATACTCTGCCGAACTTAGGGCACACGGCACTTCACTTCCTCACTACATGACAGTCGGATTCAGCATCTTTTCATTCAGTTTTGGTGAGAGAGGGTGAACCAAATGGACGTCAAAAGCACTTTGGATCGCCCATACCTATTTATTCATCACTTTTTCTGTAGACTCACAAAGCCCAGTTCCAACCCCACGACTAAGAGGAGCTGCGCCCCTAACACACACAAAATCTGTTTATTTTTCTGGCATGAAATTGACAAATCTTGTTGCCATCTTCACCTCGGAGTAAAAACCTTGGCCGAACCACACCACAACCAGTAGTCTGAGAGAAGTATCATTTTAGTGCATCAGCTTGATGTTGATAGCAATCAATGCTCCTGTTCAATAATCACCCTAACGCCTTCTTTCATCTTTAAAAGGTTACGATCATAAGGGATTTAAAAAATCAAGTGCGAACGTCAACTGCGCAAAAGCCCAACGAAGACACAAGGAAAAAGTGGAAATAAAATTATGAGGTCGAAAATAAGTCACCGACATTTTGAAAGAGAGAAAAGGCCACGACCCCACGTGTTTATCGCCTCGCTTTCTTTCGACTCAAGATATACCCACAACCGAAAACGCGTCTAAGTAAACTAATCATAGAGCACACTGCAGAAAAGAGATGATTAGCTCACGCAACATGACTTCGCGCATCCCACTTTCAACAGATTTACCACAGTCCAAGTGTTTGATTATTCTATCGCCACCGATTACTTGTTCTTAAAAAAAAACAAGTGCAAGTTTTTACCGAAAAACCCCCACGCCTACTACACTACCTTTAATTCAGCCAATTTTTACAACCCGACAAGGAAGTAACAATATGGAATTGACATCCAGCTCACTTGAAAAACCAAGATACCGAATGTGCAAAGTTGGTAGGGGAGGTAAACACTTACTGCGCAATAGTCATCAAAACATCAGCTGCACTCACGGCTGAACAGGGAGACAAGAAGGGGATCAAGTATTTGACATCTAGAGTTCCACCGAAAAAGCAGCCTTTTCATTGTTCATCTTCACGTACGTACTCGTTGCCATGAAACTGTAGTACGCCGCCTCATGGAAGGGCTGTCGAATAAAAGTGCATGCTGTTGCATTTGCAATTGAGAAACGGAAAGCATTAACCAACTACTGCTGGCGGGATGAGATTTGCCTAGGGCAAAACTAAATCCCACATAAAAGGCTTAAATGAGATAAGAGGGCGGAAACAAAGTAAAAATTTACGCTCTGGTTTGCAGGAGACTACATCATAGTGCATCTCCTCTAACCCCAGCGCCAAACGTTTCTAATTACCATTCGTTTCTTCACTCAATAAAAAGGTGCATGAGTTGCGCTATAACATCTTCAAAGTCTCCGAAAAAGTTGAACTTCTGCATTTATTCATTAAAGGCAACACGTAATCTGTACTGGAGCAAAGGGAAGGAAGTACCATGAACCGGGTTCGTGCGAACGAACCTTCACGTTTAAGTGATAGAACAAACACAAAATCACATTTTTGCATTCACTGATGCGCAAGAGGCCAAAATGAGGCACAGGGAACTACATACTGCAATTGTTGTACTAGCTACCAACTTCCAACGGATTTGCTTACACGTGTAGCGCAAAAGACTAAGGTTCCAGCGTCTCAACTTCATACCTTTCAAAAACCCTTATTGCGCGACCTTAAACGGTACCTTACAATCGCCTCGAATACTTTGAAAGCTTTATTCATGCGCAATAATGAAACGCGTAACGAACAGGGAAATCCGAAAAGATCCCATACCTACCAGGATTAGTGAAGTTGACCACACTGCAACAAAGCTCCTACGCCACAAAAGGACATTGGCGATACTATTATCAAGTTAAATCAGATAACAGAATTCGAGTATTTTACCACAGGCACTGCAGAAACAACGAACGCAACATACCTAGAAATCCCTAGCCAAACTTTCATGCCAATCTATACTACTGCACACACATAAATCAAACAAATAAAATTGCCTTTATGACTGATACTCACATATGTGTTTCATTTAACGCAACGTGCGAACCAAGCACAGCAGAGGCAATCGCACCAAACACCAGCTTTCATATGCACCGCTGCACAAATGCAAAGACGATTTGCTTAACGAAAAGCAAAGTTTAAAAATAAGTATTGCTACCAACCTCAAAACTTCAACCTGCTAACATGTTGAATAAAATTACACAGATTTAAAAACGCTAGTAGTACTCAGGCTTATTTTGGCGAACACCACTTTCTTATTAATAGTTTCGCGTACAAAACCAGCAAATCTGCATTAAATGTACACTTTTGCCTTAGTCATTTGTAGATATTGATGCTAGCAACTTCTATATTACAATAGGGTCTGCGAGACAAGTGAAGCAAATTGGTTGATTTCCCTGTCAGTATGTTTAACGGTGTCTACAAAATTAATTGTGTTAATAATTTTATAATGGTGCTTCAAAGTGCCTTAAAGGGTAACTTTAAAGGATTGCGAATAATTCTGGAAGGCAAGGTTGCCTCTTTCTGTGTATTATGATGATTTTGTTCGAATGCGTTGCTGAATTCGGCGTTATTACGGCTTGGTGTACCTGGCTTGCCGTGTGGAGGATCTAGCCGCTTGGGGAAAACCGAGGTTATTATTCGCGTCGTGATGGTTTGTTGTTTTATAGGGATAAATATTGATTAGTGGGGCCTGGTTTGTAGAATAGTTGAGAGTCGACTGAATTATCGTTGTCATTTTCAGTCCTGTTTGGAAGTACTTGTATTTACGTATACGTACCCATTTATCTAATCATATATGCGTCCATTTGTCAGGTTAACCACGGAGGAAGCGAAGTTGCTGTTGTGGTTCATTTGTTTTAACTACAACGCAAAATCACGTTAATTTATTATTCCGCCCAGTGGTTTGAGCGATTAACTCAGGTTGTTCTGGCAATGTTTTAAATGGCTTGTTATTTTAATAGTGGCAAATCTTGACAACTGAGGCCCCTTTTGTCGAATACAGGTGGAACTGTACCTAGTATATGACTTTTGCTCTTGTTAAAGACGTTGCAGGCCCTTATTTCGAAGGACCCTTACTTTGTTTTGGTAGAGCGTTCGTCATGGATGTGGATGTATTTTGACCAACACCAAATACGAATCCCGTCTCTACCACTGCGTTGAACTTTGCTCGTGAGGGAATGCAATCTCAATTTACTAATTGTTATCGTTCTGTTTTATGTATTTATATTTTTAATGTGCGCATTTTTGAACAGGGTTTTGCTTTTGTTATTTGTACTGATGTCGGTAGACTGAATTGCGCTTTTGGTCACTTCGCATTATAATTACTCGTTAACTTCCGTGTCACTGGTTTAGACTTTAGTTCTTGGTTGTGTTGACCTTTCCCTAATGCAGTGTACATGCAGGACCTCAGTGGCCATCTAATTGTGGGTTTAGTTTCGACATGAGTAGGTGTCCGACTCTGACCCAAAAAAAAATGAATGGGCTCTGGGAGATTTGGAACTGTTTGTCTGGAAGGCCACAGTGGGCTTTTATGCATTGAGATTAGCTGACTTGAATTTTTAAGTGTCGCTTAAATTGGATTCACATTGGTGGGACTTTGACGGGGTAATTTGAAACGAGTTGTAGACAATGGACTTGTAGAACTTAAACTTACTCCGTTGTCAGTCAAATCATGTGTAGCGTCTTGGTAAAAGTAAAGTGGACTTAAAGTGTGCATACGGTTGTGGCACTTTCATTCCCCAGTCGTAGATTGTTTGGGGTTGCAAAGGGAATAGAACAATTACTGACGCACTATTTTTGGCTTCCAAAAGTTTGGCAAAGATCGGCAGGCTTTGACGAATAAGGATGTGCTGGCGAAGGCAGTGCATACGCTGCAGGGGGTGAGTAGACATGGGAAGGAAGCAGATGGAATGTGCAACGCGGAGGATCAAGAGCCGACAGGTGGGATGCTTTTTTACCAGACGAAATATTAAATAAATTCGATAAAAGTGTCTGCTTACTATATGCAGCCTATCCCATGTCTAGTTTCACATTTGACAAAGCATAATGTCGAGGTATCGCTCGAATTTGAGTTAATATGTGGTCGTGGTGTTGGTGGTAGTGGTAGGTGGATGCATTAGTAGATAGTTACTTAAATGGATTTCGACTTTATTGCAGACTGATAGCAGACTAGTTCCCGGTGTCATTAGTTGACGGAGGTCACTGGTAGATTGCAACTTCCTCGGTTTCGAGTGGGTATGAAAAGTCTTTCTTGATGGATAGTTGTTGGTGTCTGTCTGTTTCCGCGGTAAAGCAGATCGTCACCTCCACTGCCCAGATGCTTTGGTAGCTGCATGTGGATGGCATTGTGGCATCCAAGAGCTATGAGAAGGGGGAGGAGGAGGTGTTGGATTTATCAGTGCGCACTGTGATATGAGTGCATGGAAGTGAAGTAGTTGTTGTTTGTTATTTACCGTATGGGAGTTGATGACGAGGCTGATGTGGTCGGTGAAAGGCGGCTGGACGTTAGGTTTTGGCGCATGCATGTGATACAAATGGTGACTGGATGCGCCGCTAGATCCCTTGCAAGTAGCCATTTTTGGAGTTGACTGTCTGGTCGAGAGTAGGTTTGAGACTGTCAATTGACAATAGTTGGAATAAGTTGCAGACAGCAACTGTTGGAGTCGGGATTGCCTCAGGTGCTGCGTCGCTGTTCCTAATGTGATTGCGTTTGTGATGCGATTGGAGATCGGCACGTGGGGTGGCGATTTGCACTGAAGTAAACCGCAAGCGTATTTATTCCTGTTCACCGATCATGAGGAATGAGGTGAAAATTCTATGGCATTTGAGTGCAGATGGTCTACCACCTCAATGGGATGTGTAGACGCGATGTCACCTAAAAGTACATTCACTTGATCGACAATGTTGCGTGGTGTATTACTCGACCTTTCGTGCATTGAATTTGTTTTTTTATTGTATTGCTGCTGGCTTTTATGGTGTGCTCATTGACTTGACGAAATTGTGGGGATGGTGGATGACGATTGTGAGCAGCCTCACTGACTAATAATCGCTCTTCTGCTGTTACCACTTTCGACGCTGGTTACGCGTCACACTTTAATGATACCACAGACTCACGAGGCTGTTAGCAACATCCACCTTCGCCGTTGGTGGTAATGGCAAAAGAGAATGTGGATGTGGAGGCACTGAGCCACTGAGGCTGCACCAAGTGCCTTTAAACGCGTTGTCGTCGAGAGCTGCAGTGCGGCAACTATTCGGTTAATCAATTCTGCTGAAAGTTTCCTTGCTCGGTGTGGCCTATTCATTCATGCAGAAGATAAGAGACGCGGCTTTGTGCTTGGAGGCCTTATGAGCAACCGAGTGAGGTTTGGCTGCTGCGTGAGAGCGGAGCAAAGGCGTACCTGCAACTTGGTAAGCATGTTAGATAAGTTGGATCTGATGTTGTTTTCTTCCTACAATGGTTAGTTTTGCTCGTTCATTCTTTAAATCAAAGATGTTCAAGTTGCTGTTGCTGTTGCTATGGTGCTTTATTATGTAAGCGTGGTTCTTTGTACGATCCACCGTCACATTCGCTGATTGCTTGCCTACTGTTCAAGGCTTAGTCCGCAAGTTACCGACGTGTATCCAGAGAGGCATTTCTAGTGACGCCACATGTGGGTGTTGCAGTGAGTGGGATGACCTATTGACTGAATGTGATTTATTTGTAAACGGAAAGTGTTCAACGACTTCATGTGTCACTTATTTTCGCAGATTTTAACCTACACAGCTTATGTTACGTTAAAATTGGGCGATTTTGGGATTTTTGTGAGTGCGTATGAGTGTGTTGCTTGACGGCCATCTGTCAGTTGATGGTATTGAGTGCATTCCCGCTGCCTGAGATAAGTAGTTGAGATTGTCTCGGCATGCTTGCGATGTGACAGTAGATTGTAGACCAATAACCATACCAAGGCTTAATTATTCTGTCATTATAGTTGTTGTGATGCCGCACTGTTGACAGGAGTTTGACTTTTCGTTTTAGGCCAATATTCCCCTATTGGTCATATGCACGCGTGATGACTTGCAAATTTATACCATAGTGAATTTGCACGGAGGACGGTGCCGGACAGGGCGAAGTGGGCTATGCGATGCGCCAGTGGTTTGCTGAATGACGGATTTTGGTGATGGGTCCACTTAGTTGCATCGTTGTTGTACCTTTGCAGAGGGGTATGCTGAATATGCGTCTCTTTATTCTGTCCGAGTGTGATGTCGTCTCCCTTCGCCCTCGAGGAAGGGAAAAGCTGAGGAAACTGGAGTATGTATGTATGAAGTGGCGATAGAGATGTTCTTTTGCAGATCGAAGTTCTGCTAGTCACAGCTCATTTGTATAGCTGTGTGACAGGTGCGGCATATTTTGATTCTGAAGGTGTAGAATTGTTTTCATTTTGTTGGGTTGCAGCTTATTGCTGGTAGCACAGGTAATGAGTGCATTCTGGAGGCGCCATGAGACTTTAAAAGGGTGGCATGATGCTACTTAGCCTTGAAAATGGCTTTATAATGGGCAGAATGTGTAACTCGTGGGTGTTTGATTAGGTGGGCGTGAGGAGGAAGTGGAAGGGGGAGGCTGCACACTGTTTGATTAATCTCGTAGCAACATTGCCTCTGCAGGGCTACTCTGAATGTTGTTGTGTCGTCATGTCAGCACGCGGCACCATTAAGCAGATGTGGTAGCTATTATCACCATTGGGCAACTGTTTGGACTTGAGCAAAGTGCTGAAAGAAATGGCCAGGCGAGGTGGAGATTATGGCAGGAGATCTGTTTGTCAAAAGTCTTTCGATAGCATCTATTTGTATATCTGCAGTCCTTTGCTCAAAGTTACTGCTGTGTTAACCTTTTAGCTGCCCCATTGGCATGGCATTGAAGCTTTCCTCCAGTCGTCAGCGTTGGTCTTTGAACGAAGTAAGGTTAATAGATGCACATTGTGCTACGTGTATACGGTGGAAACATCAAACGAGAAGTAACCTGGAACGCTTTTCCATAGAGTCAGATTTTTCAGGACGAAGGTTAGCTCAAGACACCACCTGCAAGAGTAACAAATGTTTTTAGGAGTCCAAAATTTGTAACTTAGGGGCTAACAAGAAACGCGGTCCAAAACCCATCTTCTGCATCTGTATGTGGTTGAGTTTTGGGCAAATTATTCCTGAAGTAAATACGTGGTGCTGCATTGTGGGATGATCAGGAGTCATGTAGACGTAGGTTACGAGGACTTTTGGCAACCCAATTCGTTCTAGCTATGTAAAAATGACTTGATGTTGCTTTGTATTGCCGCACAATGTGAAGACGGCGACGACCTTGACAACATCATAATACCACGCTGGTGGGTCGCGATGGCAAAGAAAATGTGGTTTGTAAGAATCAAGCTTCTGAAAATATGGATGGTAAAATAAGTTTTAAAACGTGAGTGCTAGAACACAGCAATAAAATTCCTGTTATAGAATAAAACTGAATCGGTATAATTATGTTCACGAGACAGCATTGTGGCTTTCCGCATTCTTGCACTACAAGGAGATGGAGCAAAGCAGACTAGTTTAGCCATTTTTGCAGAATGCAGTGGCGTGGAATAAAGTAAAAGCAAGAAGTCTACAAATTTTGGACACAAAAGCATCAAACCCTTTTAGAGTAATGGTTATGAAAACATGAATAATTTGCTGGAAGATGGCACGATCTAGCCGCCATAAAAACACCGTCGCTCCCATCACTTTCACCAAACGCTTTGTTCTCACCCACATTCCTGACTACTTCTTCAATCCCATCAAGGCCTGGAACACATTGGAGGGATCTGTCTTTATCGTCGGCGCAGCCTAGCCAATTGTCACAGCGACAGTAAAGGTGAGGTGTGAGGTGAATGCGAGGAGAAGAAACAGATGGTTTAGAGTCGGTAATGATCTCATGCTTTGCAACTGCAGAGCTAATACTGATTGTGTGAGGAATGCTTTGGATAGCTCCTATGGCGGCCTTTATAGGTGTCTCCATAGATTCTGCTAGCGCTCGAACAGACTCCGTTTATCCTGCTATTGCATAGCTAACCATGCAATGGGACCAAGGTGTAATGCCGTGTGAATTAAGGGAATATACTTGTAAAACACCTGGATAATTTGGTTTGCCATTCCAAACTGACATTGCATGTCAAATTGCATTGCAAAGTCTAATGAAGTATTAAAAGTGGTTTTCGATGTCCTGCCTTCCAAGCTTGATGTGGGCAAGTCGTAGCCCCGCACTAGCTCGACCCTCTTGACTTCAGTAGTAGCGTGTGCCAACAAAATTTGAAAATATCACCCGATAAATAAATGATGCTTAGACCCTTAAAGCGAGTGCATTATTTTTGTGAACTTGATACAGTTCGACTTTGCACTGTCCTCCTCACTTTTTGTAAAGTGAAATGGATGAGATTTTCTAAATGAATTCATGCTTGGGATAATAATGTTAAGCCTGAAGTTGATAAAACGCAAAAACAATTGTTGCCAGTTTTTTTAAGTCACTTGTTTCGTTGAAGGCTTCAGCAGAATCTAGGAAGTGTAATGTTTACCAACACTCGACAGGTCTGTATATGCAAATCGCAAAACGCCAGCTTTTGTCACTGCTATCAGGCAACCATGTTTTAGTGCTGGAGAAGCAGACCAGTTCCAAACTTTTGCCCTGCGATCAGTTTTAACGACACACAATACATTTGTATCTTTATCCATACGTGGCTGGGCAGGGAAGCGTCATGCCTGGGAGGAAACAACAAGGAGATGAATTTATCTTGCGTCTGATGATGTGCAATCTAGAAAGCTCTAGCTGACGACGCTAACTTTGTTATCTGATGTTGCTGTGCTCTTCGCAACTAACAATTACCATGTCGTGAATGATCAGGTGCATGGAAAGTCGACAAGACTGAAATACAAACTCTTGCTTCCAGCCATTGTCAGTCACTTACTTACAAGTTTTTGGAGTGGATGCAATGTTGCCTCCCTTCTTATCACATTTTGACTTGTTCGGACGACATGTTCAATCAGTCATCCTATAATGTTTGTGGTATAAAGCCACTAGAGGACACTAGAAAACTTCATTAAACTATAAATGGGACGAAGAAGCTACCGTACAGCAGGATTAGAATTCCTTCATTTCCAAGCTGTTTGCGGCTACATTTAGCAGTGTGGAGGAAGTGCATGTGCTATGGATGGATGAACCGCCGAATTTTCATAGCAGATAGGCTGAGAATGCCGTCTACCTTCGGCATCTATCCTAGTTCTGTGTTCTGCAAAAGGGGTATGAACAACGGAGGTGGTAGTAGTCGACGTTTTATAGCCATAACTGCAAAAAGGCGTTGAGAACGTAAGCAACCTCGGATTTCGTGCCCTCTTTTACGAATCCGCTTTTAGACTAGCATTTCAACCTCCGCCTATAAACACGCGAGATAGTCAACAGAAGTCCAGTCTCCGAAATCAGCTCTGAAGCCAAGCCGGACGAAAGTCAAGATCCAGTAGGATTGCCAGGAAGGATCAGTAGAAATGCCTTCAGCAAGAATCGGTGTGCATGTAATTCTCATAGTAGCTCACTCTTCTGGTTGATGGGATTTGGCGATTGCCGACATGCCTAGTTACGGCGTAGAGTCTTTAAATAAAGTCATGTCCTCTACCGAAAACAATCATCGTTGCCTTCATGACAATGTGGCAGCAGAAGGCATTGATGAAGTCCCTTACCTGTTTCAAAAAGTTAAAGGTGAGAAAGAAACCGAGAAGGGGGATATAATGGGAGGGACATAACGGAATGAGGAGGATGAGGAGGAGGAGATTTAGGAACTTACCACTAATCGAATTAGACAATCGCATCCCATCATACACAAAGACACATTTGTTTGAAGTAATGCCTCTACTTGTGCTGCCTCTCATTGCTTCTGCTTCTACCTCCAACTCAAATAACTGGAGAAGAGGGGTTTAGGTAAATGCAGACAAACAAATATATTCGAGTGTTTCGTCAATGATAAAAACCTAAAAAGAATAAAGATCGGACGCTGAACATTATCGGCGGTCACGAATTAGTTGATCATGGCGAGTTGGGGAGGCGAAGCTAAACTGGCAAAGAAGCCAGTGCGGTGGCCTGAATGGAGTAGTCTGGAGCATTGGGGCCGGACTACAACAAGTACAGGGCATAAACAAGGCCTAACGACACAGCACGGGAGTATGATGTGGGCAGTGATTGCACTATGGAACTTGCTCATGTTGCTGAGGTGGGTGGGGCTGAGGCCCGCCATTCACTTATGCTCCGCTGCAGATATGCCGTACAATAAAATAAGCTTTGCAAATCTACTCAAACAAAAGGGTAGGCGTAGACAATTCAGGTCTTAGGTCCTGTCAATCAACTATCAGAAGTCGAGACACCAACACGTCAATTAAGTGGAGCTGGGGCATGAGGGCTAAGGAAAAGGTAGTAGGGGCCTTTTCAATGACTGTGTACAATCTACTAAGTGTGGATTGCGAAATATGCTCATCGCCATAATGTGCTTGATCAAAGAAGGGATAGACGCATGGGCTGGTCACTTGGTCTTATGCCTTGGAAGCGTCTTTGTTGGTGTCGCACTCGCTATCGATAGCCTAGGCACTTTTATTGCACCACTTGACCTCAGAAATCAAACCAGATCGGCATCATCTCACCTAAAATTGACCGGTATTGATAGTGTGTTGACCAGTCTCTTCTTCACCGACGTCAAAGGAAGCACATAACGATGGGTACTTCGGCGTTACAAATGCCAGTGAAATAGCAGTCTTTGGCAGGTTGTGTAATCGCATTTGAGTAACCTTTGCAGAGACAGAGAGATTCAGCTTGTCAATGACGACCTGATTACGTTTTACTGTTTTAGGCTTTGGCGTTGTAAAGCCCTGCAACTTGGTAAAGTTGAATGCAGTATGAGAAAACCTGGACAGAAATTGCAAGTGCAGATCTTCGACCTAATTGGCACGATTAACGAACTCAGTATAGTGTGCAGAAGGAAAAGAAAACCAATGCTCTTTAGGAGGTGCTTAAGAATACATGCAAATCACTGTTGTCAGGCACACCTTTGTGGGCTCAAATGCAGCCAAGCCGCCATTGCCTTTGCAACGAGGCGACGATCGTCACCTTATGTTGAGGCCAAAATAGAATCCATTATAGTGAGTTGAACTCGTCATGGGGTGGTAGGTGAGGTCTTCGCAAGTGCGTAGCACCTTACTACCGCTCTACCTTAATAAAAATATCCACCCAAGTTTAAAAGCACTCCAAACATATCATTAAGGCTAACTGTAAATTAAGGATGAATCCTAGCATCTTTGATTAGAACAAAGATAATGGAGTAGCTGGGACCTGCTCTTACATGCTGTAATCATGATAGACGCATTGTAGTTCATTTATCCCCAATGTAGGGCCTATTTTCCCACTTCCGAAACCGTCATCTTGTATTGCATTAACAAAGCTGCCCAATCGGTGTCTTCTCGTTTGTCGGTGTGCCCTCCAAATCCTAACAGTAATTCAAGCTCTCTCATGTCGATCAATGCGCTGATGCTACCATGCGATGACTACTTTGCACGCCTCCGGTAGTGTCATTTGAGGGAAGTCTAAATCCTACCACAAGTGTCGACAGCACAGGGCATCAAGTGCGTCATGATGGTAAATATCATCCTGACATTCAACTGCACCACCAAGCTTAACAGTGAGTAGATGTCATGGGCACAAAGGCAGCATACCACTGTTTCGTCCGCTAGTGCATGTGAAACTCAAATCCAGTCCTGTCATTTGAGCTTCGACTATTATGCTAAGCATTCTCTGCGTGGTGATGATGAGCGACACTGCAAATTTTTTTTAGCACTAGAGACGCCACGCATATTTGACCTTAATACCTCCTCTCTGTATATCGACAGTGAATTCGGACCCATCCTCGAAGCATTCAGGCTAGGTTTGAAATCTGACCGCAGGGGGCAATTGCATTTGGTGAGGCTCACCTCGTGGCTTAATAGACACGGATGCAGGAAAGAAGGGTCCCGTTCTAATCAGTGCCTCTTTTCAAGTGCCGGTCACCTATGCTTTCACTGCCACAATTAATATGGATTTGAATGATGAGACCGATGCCTTCGCTACTGACACCAAATTGAGATGCTCTACATCCACCATCAATTCCATCATCGCTCAATCAAGGTAAGTGTCCACAATAACCTAAAGCCTCGCATTCCTCTTCTGCCTGCTGGATTACATGGAGCAGATGAAGCGATAGCAGGTGAGAGGCGGATTTGTTACCTCTCTGCTCTTCTCGTCGTGTGATTCGAGGATCATTCTAATGATACTGAATTCTATCGCCTGTTAAAATGAGGAGGAGAGAAGGGAGGCGAGGAAAGAGCAATGAACTGGAGTTGAATAAAATATATGAGAGTGACACAATACACGTTTAAGTTAGTACATGCGTAAAACAATAGCAAATCAGCCCTAAGTGTGCTCTGCTCCATGCTTTTCTCATTTTGATTTGAAAGTGATTCTAATAAGACTCCAGCCGATGGCTTAATACGGTGCAAAAAAGCAGTCTCCTGTTAAACTACATCATTTTGTCTTAAAACTGCGCAAAGGGTGTGATTTGACTAAAATAGCAGAAGCAATACGACTGCCAACCTCACTATGCTACATGCTCTGATCTAAAATTAATTTAGATTAAGTACAAATGTTAGTTTGCTTCCGTTCCAGTGAAGTGCAGTTCCATTGTAAGACTTTGATATTTTGGAATGACCGCATTGCAAGGCGAATGATTCCGATGCGAAAGCTGAGCTAGCACAATCTATTTAGTTGGTTTTATTTGTAACTATTCAATGTTGTACTCAGCTATGGTATTTTTTCGTCTTATGCGGTTAAAACTTAAACCTGGCTGATAGTTGAATAGCCAATTATGGCAAAGAAAACTGAATTAACACAAGCCTATGGAGCTGCGCCACATTCTGTTCGTTTAGCTTCCTAATCTATCGAAATCATGCCATAGCAGCTTATTCAATTTGGGAATCACTTATGGCAGTTCTTGTATTAACGTGTAAAGATTAAGCTTTAGCACCTCTTCACAACATATTGTGACTTCTGTTGAATCCAAACATCCTCCACATATAATAACAGATTGCATGAATCAAGATCTTCGAGTGACTATTTTGGGCAAAGTGAATGTAAGTAGGAGGCAAGGTGTGACGCCATTTTCGACGTAGTAGTTGTTCATCGGCAAACAAAGATGATTATCTCAGCAGCTCCGCATTTGCTAATCAAAGTAAAAGCTTGTGAAATTTCTTTCCACTCTCCTTCCTCCGCCTTATCCTGCCTCACTTGACAATCCTCTGATACTTCATCATTAAAGAGACAATTTTGGGGAAAATTTGCGGTGCTTACATAAGGAGAAGCAATTCAGTGATGTGACACTCGAAGTAGCCGCATTGGTGGTCAGCGCTGCCTTAAGTTCCACAGAAAGAAATCTTATCGGAGGGAGGCGCACGTTTGGACTTCAGTGGTTCCTCTGGTCCATGCCTGGCGGAGTTCATTTAAGCACGTTAACCGCATTAACCGAGATCCTGGTTTCTGGCAAAATGGGTGTCGCGGAGATTTGTCGATTTGGCTTGAGAACTTATTCACCTTTATCCAGAATGGCTGTCGATGATGCTATAAGTGTCCTCGACCTGACATAGGACAGATGTGTTAATTCGGGTATTCACTTAGCACTTGTATGTTTTGTGCAATTTTTGGCGTATGAAGATTTTTTAAAGTTTGGGTGCTATTGATGGGTTGAAGGCTAGAACTGCCTCTTGGCCATGTTCCACGACCTTGCTTCGTGTGGTAAGTAACCTAAACGCATCACCTGGACTCTCTACTTCGTGACGCTCGTTCTCATTAGTGTGCAATCAATACTATTGTCCAGAATGGGATGTAAACTACTGTTCTAGAATAAGTAACGCTAAAGGAAAAAGGAGTAATATTGGGGTCAGGATGGGGTCAACGATTTCAACCAGAGACTAATAAGTGCAACTTCATTGATGCAATACAAAACATGGCCTCGTTGATTACATTTGCAACTGCAACAAGTAGTAAAGTATGGAGAGAAAAAGTGAGAAAGCATAAAGTGATGAGGAGAAGTGGGAACTAGAGGAAGGTAAAAGATATTAACTAAAATTCAAGGTGTTTGGATTGGAAGGCATGCACAAATACTAGGATGGATGAGTTAGTAAAGAAAGGCACAAAGCTGTGAATGAAGGCAAGGGAGATTGTGGGAAGCAGGTACGGGAGTTAGGAAGAGGATATACAAAGGGGATTCAGTAGAGAAGTGACTGAGCGAAATTCAGGCGGCTGCGTTCAAAAGATATACATCCAAGTATTTGATGTACCAAGCAGATAAAAAATACGAAGAGCGTGCAGAAGAAAAGGAGGTCAGAAGAGGCACATTTAATATCAAATTGGCATGCATCTGCAATGTTTTCCGTTTGCATGCATCGATGTGTGCCTAATTCTCCAACTCACTTTGCAATGCTTCGTACAATTGATGATGCATTTGCGATTGCAAAATAAACAGCTGCATTCCGCGAAATCACTACAACGCGCTTGTACTCATTTGTTTTTCGATGCGGTCACCTGTTGCACCATGAACAGAGCATTAACTTCCACTAGCAGCATCTCTGCCTCTTCCCTTGGCAATACCCTATTCAATACAGTAGCATATGCGCTCAATGATCTGCGACCGAATATGGTGGAAAAGGATGTGATATGATGGGATAGGAACTGACTACACGAAATAGTACAAATGTGTGGAGAGGAGTATAAAGGATGATTGAGGTGTATCATAGTGAACCAGCGATCCCGAGCATTCTACTTCCTTCGCTAGCG